>CM052439.1:171401085-171432429 GCA_028533085.1 Varecia variegata
AAAAAAAAAAAAATAGACCCGGAGGTATCACAAACTGCCTGCCTCATTCTAGTTATTAAGCAAGTCCTCAGTGACACAACTCATCTTGGGGAGCAAGAGAGTGAGAAAACACGTTTTAAAATAATGCAGCCTTAGGAGAGAGCTCAGACCCGACATAGCGGGCTCCCTCGTCATCTTTCTGAAATGCTACTTACTGAGTATTCTTAAATTGTTTTTTATATTTTACAGGCATTTAACAAAAACAACTTGATCCTAGAGGAAAGAAACAAATACTTCAACCCACATCTCACCGGGAAGACCTATTCTAACGCCTACTTTACAGATCTCAATAATTACGATGAGTACTAATAGCTCTTGTATTTTTGGCTTCTTGTAAACCCCCAGTTCCTCAAGGTCTGAGCTCCATGACTGCCCGTGTTTCTGAGGCTTCAGAGATGAAGTTTGGGCACATTTCAAGTACATTTCAAGCCACGAGTGTCCCATCGCTGCCAAAAAAATACGCATCCTTAAAAGCAACAAAAATCTAAATATGACATCATGAAAATCTGCCCCACAACACTTGATCATTGTTAAATGAGTCATGGTGTGAAATTTTTAATTGTGTTCAGCCCATTTCTCTAACATGTTCATTGTTTTCTTGAGGTTTATTTTATAAATGTGCCACCCAAGTTGGAAGGAGTATTTAGAAATATGAATGTCTTTTGCTTTTGAGCGTAAATCTTCATGATGTTTTAATTCAAGAAAATAGGCACTTTATCTGAGAGTCCCCCCACAAGGAGTGCTTAGGTCCACAATATTTGATAAAATTAAGAAAGTGAACATGGCCAATTATTCACCGTCCATCTCCTATGCTACCCAATATGGATAATACTGTGGATTCTTGGAAGCGACTTATGTTTGGATTTGGAGTGACTCCTGCCTGGGGAAGCCCAGGGATTCCACCTGGCCTGCACCTACGGAGGAGGCGGTCACTGTGAGGTGCCCCACCTTGGTCCTGATGCCGTTGCTATGCCATCACAGTGAAGCATGGACGTGTTCTGCAGGTTGCTGCAAAACTAGCCTTATTCTGACTTTTGGATTTCATGGCATTCCAGGGAGCTCCTTGTCATGCTGGTGGCCTGGAAGCCCACCTGTCTGGTCCACCGTAACGTTCAGAAGAACCAATCTGTGAAAGAACCACTTGTTTAGCTTTTGGATTGACTCCACACCTTCCCTCACCCTGCAAAGAAAAATCTTGAACATTCATGATGCCAATTAGGGAAAGTATTGGAAGTGCTGAGCTATAACTGAAAACAATTTTTTTTTTTATTTTCCATGTTATGGAAAGTATTGAAAGAACTGACATTAGTGAACATCAGTGTTTCATTGTCTGTCTCCCTGGTATAACCAATGTGTAGCCATTAGCCCCTACCAAGAGCATTAATGATGTGTGAAGCTGGCTCTCCAGAGCCCGTTGTCATCTTTGTGGGTCCATGTGAAGTGTTACTCCCATACCTGCTGTCACTTGCTGTGACCAGAGCAGGGGAGCAGGCGATGCTGAGCTCTGGTGCCTTTCCTCTCGTCTCCGTGCTGCCGGCCCACCTACCCTGCCCCACTTCTCCCTGCACGGAGGCGCAGGTGTTTCAAGATCAGAATTCAGGGCAGCTGGAAGTAAGGTTTTATTGACCCCTGTTGTCTCAACATTGATCACTGATAAGCCTTTCAGAGTGTTACAACGCCATTCAGAGTCCCCAGAGAGAAAAAAAATAAAAAAAAAAAAAAAACATAAAATTTTCAGCAACAACCCATACATAACATAGGGCAGTTTATTGAATAATTATTAAGAGTAAGAACAAGATTGAAAATGTTCATCTGATGCCCAGGGGCATTGTGAAAAAGGCCTGGGTAGACGTAGAAACATGTTCTTATTGATAAATGAACCTTCAGATATGTGAGAATATATAGGAACACAGAATTTTATTAGCATATGTGTTTTTACCCTCTCCAATTTAAAGAAATAATTTCAGAAAGTGTTGGAAAAATCCTATGTTTAGTATAATGAATATTCTTGATTTCAAAATATTCTCATATACCCAAATTTGCAGGAATGACATTGTATTAAAATTAGAATTAAAATAGTAGGAGGGCTCTGGAAGGTCTGTTAGACTGCACGTGGTGAATGACATCAGGGACTTTCCAGTGAGGACTTCATATTGCATCTCATGCCTTCCTCCTGTGCCGTGGAAGAGTCATGTCTGTGTGCAGACACTCAAAGTCACACTCAGTGGGTGAAATGTAGCCAGACAGGTTCCTAATTGTTCCTGGGTTGGATTTTCATTGGATACTTCAACTCATCACTTTCCTGTAAGAAAAAACATCCTCACTGTGTAGCACATTTAAGCTGTTTTTTTTAATCCACACCCCGCCCCAATATTTCCTAAGTTTAAAAGGATATTTTATTCCCCTTGGGAAAGAGGATACAAATATTTCAAGAATGTGTCACTGGACTTATGAAAAATGCTTTCTAAGTGACATCCAAGCTGATCTTTAATCAATCTTATGCAATGACTGTGGGAAACACCCTCCCTCCACCACAGAAATTTTGTGTTGTTGATAATGTAAACCTTCCAGATTAGCACTGCAAACATCCCCTCATTTCTGTTCCCTGACACTATTCTAAGGAATTCTCTCTCTTTCTCACACACACACACACACACACACACACACACACACGCAAGAGCAATTGGTTTAGATCTGTGAAATATGATGTTGGTATCTTGATGGGGATTGCATTGAGTCTGTAAATCACTTTGGGCAGTGTGGACATGCTAACAGTGTTGGTTCTACCGATTCCTGAGTATGATATATTTTTCCATTTGTTTGTGTCATCTGTGATCTCTTCCCTCGGTGACTCCTAGTTCTCCTTGTAGAGATCTTTCTCCTCCTTGGTCAGGTACAGTCCTAGGTGTTTTATTTTCTCTGTAGCTCTTGTGGATGGTATTGAGTCTTTGATTTGGTTTAGAATAATTTTAACTCTATTCTAATTATTTTAACCGGCTGTGGAATAACTTCTGTTTTCCATCACTGTGTAGCTACGACTCCTGTGTATGTGCTTCCCGCGCCATCCCTCTCCTTCTTGCATGACGCTCACGTGGTGGCTTGTGTCACCAGACGTGCGGGCATTTCCTTCAAAACTCCCCATTTCACTCTGGGCATATTTCTGTGCTGCTGCCCCTGTGACTTACGTGAGGCACCGGAACGTCCCTGCTCCTGTTGGGATGTTTCCCTGAGCCTGTTCAAGTAGGTTCTGACTAGAATTAGCAGTAACACTGGGGGATAGAAAGAGGGTTCTTGGGTGTGTGGAGAGGTGGGCTGAGATTCTGAAGGAAATGAAGCAGCTTTACAAACAGCGAATGAGCATGAGGACATCCCTGCTGTGGAAAACACCTGTCCCTGGGGAGGATCAGTCCACGTGGTCCAGGTGAACTACGAGGCTGGCTTCACTGACTCATGGGTCATGCCAAAGAGAAAAGAAGCAACAGTGGGAAACAGATGAGTAGGTGATGTGAAAGGTGGGGTCCTGGTCACCTCCAAGTGAGTCTTATGGACAGTCCATGGGAGGTCATGACCCACATGCACAGTCCTGTGGGTCTGAGCCTTGGACTCTTCTAGGACCAACTGCCCAGAGTGCCAGAGTTTTAGCCAAAGGTGTCCTTATTTCCTCATTTATCTGAAAAAGAATGGAAACCATGGGAGTCAAAGCCTATTTCATTGTTTCCCCTGGAGTCTGGTAGAATTAGTGGGTCATGCCTTCAAAGTCATGGACAAAGTGTCCGCAGGGCGTCTCCATGTCTCCAAGAAGGCATCTACGGGGATGTGTTAGCGTATAATTGAATATCAAAGGAAGTATCAGTTTGTAATTGTAATTTTTATCAAATTTAGACTTGATACAACTGTATAAATTCTGCACTCAGCTGATCACTTTGTCTAGACACAGCCTTGATAGTACTTGATTTACAAATATCCTTATTCTCCTTTACAATATTTTTGTTGTTTTTAGAATAAATCAGAAATGTTTTCCCAACACTGTTAAGCTACTTCCTCATCAACTTTGTCCCCAGGCTGTCGACTTTCTTTCGCCTCAGGGTGTCCTGTATACTTCCGTGGGGTTTTCTCGTGTGTGGCATTTTGTGGTAACTCCAATGAATTCAGTATTTCTGTCTCCAAAGACGGCTCTGGGGCACCTAACCTGAGGCAACAAGTACCAATGGTTGATAAATGAACTGCAACTGCATCAAAGCAGCCATTTTCCACGTGGTGAAAAGACTGTGCCCAAGTCCTGCAGCTCCAATAGTCAATTTCCACGAAGGCATTAATGACTGACCATAACTCATATGCAAATTCTCCACCATTCTTTCAATATGATACAAACTGGAGTTCACAGATGGTGTTGGACATGCCCAGCCATCCATGATCCATATGTCCTAACCTCTCCATTCATGGTGCCCTTGGCGGTTCATGTTGACAGGACATGGCCAATGTCTGGTTACCTATGCCTATCTGTTACTGGACACTAGAAGCCTTTCTGAGTACCCTGCTTCTTTGGGCCATGGGTATGAAATGGGAGAACATAGAGTAATATTCACTTTGTACTAAGAAATGCACAGAAGGGAATGCCATGCATAGTGTATTACCGTGTAAGATAAAATATTTGGAGGGAACCATTGTGTAATTTATTTCTACTATTCACCCCTATTGAGATCATTAATTATAATTGATTTAAGGATGTTTTATAACTTTACAAACACTGAGCCAATGCATTCAGGTTATCTACTTTGATAACCTGATAAAACAAAAGAAAATATATTGCTTTAATCTTTGCTGCTTTTTTTTTTTGGAAATTGAAAAGTGATGGATGCTATGTAATGTTGGACTGTTGGTGGTGATTTCTTAAATGACTCTTCCATACTCCATTTTTATGGACTTATATTAAAGATGCATTGTATCCATCTTTTAGCAGATGGATCAAAGTTTTATTCAACGATTATCTGCTGCTTTATCAGAAATTTGGTGCTGTTACTGAAGCATCAGGAATAACCGGTTCTCTTCTGAAATGTAGTTCACACTGCAAGTGACTAGAGCATCATCAAAACCAATTTCAGAGCCAGGCACAAAGTGTACAGTTCCTAGTGAAAGTTGTCTCAAAACACAGTCTTTTTGAGAGATCATATTAGTTCTGCCATACAAGGGATCAATCTTATTACCCATGATCAGAGTCAATATCAATTCTCACTGAAGCAAACAGCTTTTACTGCGTTGCCACCATGGGGATGGCTCTCCCAGCACGTTCAGACCTGGGAGGAGAAAAGTAGATGTAGAAAATCACTCTATGGCATTTCTTAAACTAAAATATCAGTCAGGGAAGAAAATTTATTCCACCTCTTCCTATTTAGTCAGAAATCTGGGGCCAGTAATTCAAATGTGATCCATTCTTTCTCAGCTTTTTGGCAATTTGATGCCAAATGGTCCAAATGTTACATGAATGGTAGTAAAATGGTTCAGATATTAGATAAATACAAGCTTGATGCAGAACCTGGAAAATTCTCGAGAATTCTGGAAAATCAAAACCATTTTATTATATTGGTAAGAAGAGAGCATGGTTAGTTGCCCTCTCTGTAAGTGCAGATAGTTTTAATTTCCTAGAAAAAGTTGCTAGTGCCTTGTTTAAGATGATGATTTATTATTTTGCCTGGATATTATCGGTTCCAATTAGAAGCAGAAGATTGATTGGATGTACTTTAAAGAAAATCATTCTTATATGCCTCTTTGAACTCAGGAATATAAAATGACCAAGAAGCACATCATCTTCAGATGTGATTTTTGCCCTCACTGGGGATGTGGTACCAGAGTGGGTGCAGTGGTATGTTCAGAATAAGGATGAATCCAGTCTAAGACTTCCCGAAACTAATATCACTCTAATATTTACATTTTCCAAAAAGCATCTTAGTGTTTGTTCCGTAATAAGAATGTCTATGTGATGCTGATAGAAGTTAGAAGATTTTGTTTCTTTTTAGGCAAGTCAACAGATATTGGAAAATCAGATACAGGCTGTGACAGCTGGCACAGATATGATGAATGTGAAATCAGAACCACCTAGAACACCTGATATATATATATATATATATATATATATATATATTTTTAGTCAACATCAAAAAACTGTTTAACAAGTTCACAAAATTTGTAACTCTTAATTCGGGTTAAGAAAGTTAACAGTGTTTTCACTACTAAATTTAATTGATTTTCCCTTATACCATGACTGTTGGCCAAAATCAAGCAGGAACTTCCGCACTTTGAAAGAAAGCACAGTATAAACCTTCAACCCAAGCACCTAGATTCACCACTGAAACTGTGTCATATGCAAAGAAAATGCACAAACTTGGTCCAATGTAAAATTCTTCAGGAGTGCGTAACAAAACTTGTGTCATGACACTTGATATGACTTTTAAAGAGATGTTATGAAATGTTAAATGGCTCACTCTGTATTAATTTGCTATTGCCTGTTTTGTGATACAAAATAAACATTTTTGAGATTGTTTCATTTTCTTCATGAACCTTTTCCAAAGGCAGCTTCAGCCGCTGGTAAACTTGCAGACAGTTAGAGGTCTTAAAATTAATTTTTAATAAGAATTATATATTAATCATAGGGCTTTTTAACAAATGAGATAGCTTTACATTTCCCCCTAATTTGAATGAGAAAATGGGTCATTGGATGCTTTGTTGGAATGCTTGTAGATTGCTGGGTATTTTCTCATGGGGTCATTGGATGCACCACACTTTTTTTTTTCAAACCTTACATGTGATTGTCAGATTTTCTTTGAAACCATCTTATTAGACCTGTGCAATAGAAATTCCCAGTAGTCATTTCTTTTATTGTCCCTGTTCATGAATTTGCTGATCTTAAATGCTCTGTAAGAGCTGTCCAGATCTATATTTCAGATTGTTGCTTTAATGACACCTGACAGATACATTTTCAAAAATCAATTTAAGACACCCATTGTAGCCACCCAGGCAGGGCGCTCATTACCTATTGCATTGGATCAATGATGGAAGTCAGAGAAGGGGCCGGCAGGGGCTACCCAACTAATGAGCAGAAACCAACTCACACCTGCTCTGAGCCTCAAGGCTGGGAAAAACAAACATGTTTTTAAGATAAAATTAGCTATTACTACAGAAGTGAAAATGTTGTGCTCACTGCTCTTGGTGCATTGCCAATTTCTTTGTCTCAACCCTATTCATCTTTTTTAAAACAATCCATGAAGAATGATCCTGAGTGCAGCCAAGCGTGCGTCAGTCCTTTCATGGCAACCCCCTCCTTACCATCTCTCGTCACCAACATTTGGGGGTGGGCATGAAATAAGGGAATCCTGATTGTGTACAGTACAAATTGTATTATATATTTTGTACTTATGTTTTATGTAAATAGTTTGTCTCATTCAATTGTATGTGAGCATTGAAATAAATCCTACCATTTAGGAAACAATTTCGTGGCATTTTTCTTTGCATAGCTCAAAGTGCTCTGTCTCCCCGGATGTGCTAAGGCAGGATCACCACTCGAGGGAGCACATTTCATCAGAGGAAGACTGTGGGCAGCCTCCTGGGTAAACTACATAGCTGACTCCTGCTTGATCTTCAGATCCTCGGACCTGTGTAGTGGTGGCCAGGACAGGACCAACAGCTTCATGATTATGTAGTAAAGAACTTTTAGAAATACTCCCCTGGGTGACAGAACACGTGTGACAAGGAAAGCCAGGCAGGTTTTTCATTTACAAGGAGTTGGTTTCAGATCCTGACGATGAACAGTGCGTTGAATTTTATGATATTGACCTTCTCCCCAGCACACTTGCATAGAACAAGGTTTTTCTTGCAGGACCTGCTATCAGTCAGCATGAACACTCTTAGAAGGTGCTTGACCCAGTAAAACCGCTGGACTGAGTGAGAGCTATGGTTCAAAACTCATGATCCCATTATAAAAAAGGAAAAACATGGATGTGTATGTGTGTATTTATATATCTAATATATGCACACACATGTATACATAAACATATGTATATAATTGTTTTATAGATATTTTTTCAATTAGCCAAACAGCTGAAAAAGCCCACCTTATAGAGGCCAAAAGTTAATATAAGAAAATAAAACTATATAAACATATGAATTAGTGAAGCATGTTATAAAGATTAAACTATTTTTTAACCCCAAGTACTGAAACAACTTTTAAAGCATTCCATGAAGAACCTGTATCTGGTTATCACTTTAGAAAGTAAATGGAATAAATAGTGTTGTACCACAATTTTGTTTCTTGCAATATTTTTTGAAACTTTTTAATCATTGCAATATACAGTCTGATATTTAAATGGTCTCACAATGCTTGTATATCCACGTCATCCTCTTAGAAGCTTCTTCATTTTCTCTTTAAAGAATACAGTTGAAATATGACTTAAAATATCTTTCTGGACCTAGCTGAAATATATAATTTTCCACTTAAAGTGTCTCCTCAAGCCCAGTTTGTGAAGAGTAGTAGAGATGATTGAATGTGCTGACTGCACAACTATAGATATTTAGGACAAGAGGAAATTGTCCTTAAAATAATATCTGAAACTATTACTTTTCTCAAAATATTCTTGTTTCATTTTTTTAAAAGTAGATATGATCTTGTTTAGAAAGTCAAACAGAAAATGATATCTGAAATTGCTTTTATTTCATTTATCTTCTTGGTGTATGTGCATCTTCCTTGGAAGCAACTGAAGCTCTTGCCTCACTCCTGCAATCACAGCGAGAACCAGTGCTGAAAGCAACACGGTCACATTTTGTGCACATAGTTCTGGGTATTGCAGAGCTCTGAAGACTGTAGCTGCTAAAAGCACAACAGAAGAAATGAAGCTCAAAGATAATTTTGTCAAAAATGATTCCTCATACAAGACACAGGAACTATAGTTCTTTAGCTATAGTTTGAAAACATGCTATTAAGATTTTGAAAGTGAGCCTTGCCATAGAACACAGAGAAAACTGAATGCTGAATTGTGATTCTGAATTCGTAATTTATGTGGGCTTAATCATATTAGTTGCATATCTTCGATGGCCTTTGCCCGTGGTTGGTTGTTCATCACAGCGATGGTTTTATGAGTCATGTTCCCTTTGAAAGTGAAGCATGATGAAGACATCAACATTCTAGTTCTCCTCCTCCTCGGTTCCCTCCCTCTTCACATCAGACTTGTTCTGAGTCACTTCCTGGTTTCCTGCAGTGGATGAAGGTTACAGGGTCTCTTTGTGTCTCTTCTGAGGTCCTGCCCCACCCCACCCCCAGTGTTGAACCTCACCGTCCCCTTCCCTGAGAGAAGGTTGCTGGTGGCAACAATGGGTCACCCAGAAAATCCCCTTCAGTTAGACAAGTTGGTGACCACAACAGAACAGCCACCCAGAGAGTGGATTCCAGGCAGCACCACGGCTCTCAAGGCCTCCTTCACCCAGTACCGCCAAACACACCACCATGCCTTTTGCCCACCCCAATATATTTGCCCTTCTTGCTCCATGTCCTTTCTAGATAGAAGTCCCAACAAACTGGGTTTTGTGAAACAATGAGATTTTCTTGGAGTATGACATTATCTTGAGATGAAGTGGTAGTAGTTAAATCTACAAGGGCGCTTTGAGGATCTGAGCAAGTGGAGACAGGCTCAAACCCATCTTGAACACTCCTCATCAAGAATGTGTACCATCCAGCCTCTTCTCTGCAGGGTTCCCTTCACCTGGAAAGAACTAAGTGAATTTCAAACTCCTGCCTGAGAGAATCGCAGTGACAACTTTAATCTCTATAAAATGTTTAAAAAGTATTTCATGATAATTCATTTATCCAACTCCCTCTGCTCAAAGATGTGTCCTGCTTCTGCATTTAGGAGGTCTTTCCACTCCTATTCTAAACTCTAGAGTTAATCTAATGGTAAATAAGACAGAACAAGACATGCGCATGTTCACAGATAGTTAGAAAGCCTCCAGTATTACATCACTGTGTTAATAGGTGGGGAACAATGACAGATGGCATGGCCCATGCCTTTCAAATGGCTGTTCCCTAAATGCACTGAGTGTTTTACTGAGACAAGTTTAAGGAAATAAATGCATGAAATTGGGGAGGGCATAGCAAATGCACAATCCCCAAGAGATTGCCAATTGCCGTGGATTGAAGATAATCTGGTGGTCCCAAGTGTGGTATCAAGTGAGAAAATGGAGCAAGGGAAATGCCATGCTTGCCTTCCTACCTCACTGCTTCTCCTCCCCTGGATTATTACATCTCATAACCCTTCCCCCCCAAGAAAAAATCTGTTTCTAGTTAATCTCTTTCCTGAGATCAGAATATATAGAATCTAAGCGTGATGGGCCTTTCTCAAAAGAAAAAGAGGGTGTTTCTGTTAGATGTTGTCTTTTCAGAAATCTTGGCAGTTATAGTTCAACAATGTAATTGGTTGACTCATACCTATGCATTATAAGTTTGGATAATTGAGATTGAGACCTGGTGTTTTACATCAGTTAATCCCATAAACAGGGCCAATGCCCATCTTGCTTTAAGGACAGACAAGCAGACCATCTGCCGCAGCAGTTAGCCTGCAGACACGGAATAAGCCCATTACTACTGAACATTGCCAGCTACTAATGAGATTTTTATAATAAGGCATACAATTTGGGCTTGCCATTCTCCTCTTTCTGTAAACAGTATTGTTGCTTGTAGTCAAAACTAATTAAACCATAATTCTTTGGAAGAATGTATTAAATCAGGCATTTCATAAAAATTTAGGTGAATTACAAAGAATTTGCTATATTTTATTTGAACATTAGATACACTCATGACTCTCTCATGAAAGGAAGATTCTGCCTTATCAAGAGGAATTTCCCTTTAGTCTACATCGTCAGACAGACACAGAGGATGAGAGAAGGGAGCGGGCACAGTGGCTTGACTTCAAAACCAGATAAAAACTGCACCAAACCTGGGAATCCAGAAATGGTAAGTGACCCAACCACATCTCTTCCTTATCTCCCCTCCATGAACTTCAGTCTCCTCATCATTATAACACAGTGATATCTAGGAAGTACGAGTATGATAATAAAATTGGAAAATATACCACATATAGTAGGTTCCCAATAAATGGTGGTGTGGTTGTCCTTATTATCTCTCAAGGATTCGCTGCATCAGCATTAATCTTCCTTTCTTGGGAGCAGTGCAGGCCATCTTCCCTCTTTAGACATTGAAGTCGTAGGTGAACCAATTTTGTAAATTAATAGGAGTGACTACAGAGGCATCCGAGCCCTGAATGGAATATATGCTCCATACAAATGAGGATAAGGTTGGTAGAAGTAAATTCTTGACTGCAGTTAACAATCAGGGAGACAAGTGATATTCTCTGGAAGTAGCTATACTGCTAACCAAGAGTAGACCTTTCAACTTTTTATAATTTAATATTTTACAGATCTATGACTGGAGAAATTACCCCATGTGAGTGCATATAGGCATAAAAATATGCCTTATTTCTGAAGACAGAAGAGATCAATCCTTTCTAAAAAAGTGAATTACACTTTTGCTTAATTCTTGCCTATAGAGCTTTGGTTTTGCTTTGTTTCTAAAGCAACCTGCTCAGGTGAGGAAAATAGCAGCATCTTTGTGGAATAACTATTTTCTGTTGCCTCTAGGGAAACACAGGTGTGAGAAATGGAATCCAGCAACCTGTCGTAAAACCTGGGGCTCCAATGTTTTATATGAAAACCTAATTTATTTCTTCCTGAGGAATCTTTTGGAATGGTTTTCTTCTGCCACATACTCTTGAGGTAAGATTTAGTGTATGAAGTCCTAATATTGAAACAATGATCATTGATTAGATGCAGAAAAATAATAAAAGGTCAGAATTGTAGTTGTCTAATGGTAGCAAAATTTCATGTTTAAGTACAACTTTTTATTTTTATTTTATCTTGATAGATTTAGGGGTACAAGTGATTTTTAGTTACATAGATTAATTGTATAGTAGTAGTATCTGGGTCGTAGTGTACCTTTCACCCAAATAGTGTTTATTGCAACCAATGGATAGTTTTTCATCCCTCATCTGTCTCCAACCCTGGTCTCCTCTTCCATTTTCCTTTTGAGATAATGTTAAGAAGCTTTGAATAATTTTTAACACATAGTACCTACAGGATTCTCCTACAAGGAGTATTTTTATGTACTTTGGCGGAATAATTGTTTCCCAAAAGCCAATGTTAGGGGGTTAGAAGTTTAACATTCCATATTGTCAGATAAAAACTTTAGTTTTTCCTGAATGTGATCATATAATAAAATAACTAAATGCTTAATCACAGAAAACAAAAAAGAAGTTTATAATACATTTACAAAAGGGAGAGACCCTAAGAATTAAACATAACTGCATGTGGCTGGAGTTATGCCACCACAGGAAGCCAGGAGCAGGCATGATGGGGACACATGGGAGCTGACAGAAATTTCCTGAACAATCTGCTCTTTGGGATAAGGGTAAGTCCTTGAAATATTTTACACTTTAATAGTTTAAGAAAATTAAAATTGCATATATATATATTTTTGTTTTTCTTTTTTGAGACCAAGTCTTGCTCCATTGCCTGGGCTAGAGTGCCCTGGTGTCATCCTAGCTCACTGCAATCTCAAACTCCTGGGCTAAAGTGCTCCTCCTGCCTCAGCCTCCTAAGTAGCTTGGACTACAGGTGTGCACCATCACCCCCTGCTAATTTTTTGTTTCTATTTTTATTTGCCTGGCTAATTTTTTCTATTTTTTTAGTACAGACAGGATCTTGCTCTTGCTTAGGCTGGTCTCGAACTCTTGACCTCAAGTGATCTTCCCGCCTTGGCCTCCCAGAGTGCTAAGATTACTGGCAGGAGCCACCATACCTGGCCAAAAGTCACATATTTTGAAGCATTTTCCCTAAATTTTTGTGATACGTATTCATTTTCCCCAAATATTTAGCTTATACTTTTCTTTTTAAATTATTGAGAAGAAAAAAAAATTAAAAAATTGTTCATATGCCCTGGATAGCACTTGTGTGTGAGTGTGTATGTGTGTAATTTTTCAAAAAAATCTTTCAAAGTGCATGCAATCCTCACAACAGCCTGTGAGAGTATTGAAGTGGGCTATCATTGTTCTCAATATGAATGAAGATACTTTGGTAACATCTGCAAAGGCACACAACAAAGTCAAGGCTGCTTGAGACTAAATCAAAATTTTCCTACCATTATCTGAGCACCTGTTTCCTGAAGTGTTTAAAATCACCTGAATTGCTTTAAAATATCAGCCTGAGGGAGTGAAAAGGGGAAGGGGAGGAAGGAGAGAGGAATGGAAAGACAGAAAGAGAGACAGAGACAGAGAGAGCCTGAAAGACAAACAGATGGAGAATCAGACAGCCCGGACTCAGGAAATTAAGTACCTTTCTCAAGAGCAGAAGAGCAGAGATGTGTGAAAAGCCACAAGAACAGAAAGGGGCAGCTCCCCTCATGGAACCCCGGGCTCCTCTCATTTGCAGCAGGTTTCGTGGTTGCATGAGCATTTCTCTGAATGATTCTGTGATTCATGTCTCTTCCCCTATGTCATGAGACCCAGGAGGGCAAGGGCATCCTCTGCCTTTCCTTTGCTTCCATTTCTGGGCCCTGCTGAGTGTCCCGCACCTGCACGGCACTCGGGATATTTGCTGAGTGAGCGAGGGGAAGGAGAAAAAGGCTCACTCATGGACACAGTCAGAGGGCTCCACTCTGAGTCTAGAAGCTGCTCAGATTTGCTCAGTGGGACAGGGGAGTACATACTCACAAGTAAGTGTGACACTTGGAAAGGCTCTGTTGTGGACTGAATGCGTCTGTCCCCCCAAATTCATACATTGGAATCCCAACCTCCAAGGTGATGGAGTTAGGAGGTGAGGCCTGGGAGTTGATTTGGCCATGAGGATGGTGCCCATATGGAAAAGACCCCGGAAAGCTCTCTCTGCTCCCCACCATGCAGTGACACAGGGAGAAGATGGTCCTCTGCAAGCCAGGAAGTCCCCACTAGACACAAATCTGCTGGTGCTTTGATCTTGGACTTCCCAGTCTCCAGAACTGTGGGAAATAAATGCTGTTTAAGCCAGGGTATATTGTTTCATGGTATTTTATTAGAGCAGCCTGAACCGACAAAGACAGACCCCATT
The DNA here is from genome assembly GCA_028533085.1 of Varecia variegata. Classification (NCBI taxonomy): domain Eukaryota; kingdom Metazoa; phylum Chordata; class Mammalia; order Primates; family Lemuridae; genus Varecia; species Varecia variegata. The sequence goes on from CM052439.1 coordinate 171,415,300, forward strand.
CTGAATTTGAGGAAACATTTTTTCATAGACTTTTAGTAATTTTGACTCAACTTATTGTGACCTACACATATTTTTTAGCAGATCCTCATAGGGATAGAACTAATGTTTAAAGTGACTGCAGCCCATGTAATTCAGAAGCCCTTTTGAAAGAAAAGACATAAAATTAACTCTAAAAAATCAAGTATGAATGTTAATAATTATTTTGCTTTACAAAAGAAATCACTACAAACTTCAATTTTAAAAAAATCTGATAGAAATCAGATATTTAATAAATTCAAGAAAAGTATAACATTTTGCTACTTAACTGTGAGATATACATCTTTAATATCCCCCCAATATTTCTTATTTGCATACATTTTGACTCATTGTGTAGCATTTTGTATTGTTTTTATTGCAAAGTTAGAAAACAATTGTTAATCAAGGTTGATTTATTTTTTAACACCCTGTTCTGTGAGATCGCATGTATATATTTAGTTATTTTGTCAGATTTTGTAAGACCTCTATCAGCTGCCCTTTGTGTATGAGCTAGGAGATTGGGAAAATTACCTGCACAGGCCAGCTGCCCTACTCACTTTGCCTGGGGGCCGTGCACTGCAGCACAGCCCCCTGACCCTGCGTCTTCACATTAGCACACTGATGACATGACACAGAGGGAGACTGAGTACTTCCATGTCGCTGCAAGGTGGCCTGCAGTCACTTACAGTACACGGGGGTGATGGCAACACACGTGCATACATTTCTCTAAGCCCAAACTACATGCATCCCCACCTCAGTGTCCCCTTAGAACCTCCCAGAAATGCCTACAGCTATTCCAACTCCACCTCAGGGGATATTTGAAATACAGAGAAAGGAAGTCAGAATGGGAAAAGAAAGGAATTTTACCTGCTATTGAATCATTTACTTGATCACATTTTAGAAAACCACATGGCCATATACAAGTGAGGGCGCCTGATGCTTACGGTTTGTTCCGGCCGTGGCACTCATCCCTGTACCCCAGGCGCGAGGGTGGGCTGGGTAATTGGAAGGCAGAGTTGACTAAGACAAGTGTTGATATGATTCTCTTTCAAAGGCCCTGCAAACCCTCACGGCAGAGGGGAAATGTTGGGCTGAGTTCCAGCAGTGGCCTCGCTCCTTACTGGCTGGGCAATCTTGGGGCTGTTTGCCACTTATTTATGCCTCAGTTTCTCATGTGTAAAATGGAGATAGTAAGAGTATCTTATATGGCAAGTTTGACTTGATGATTTATGAAGTTAACACATACAATGCACATAGAAAAATGCTTAGCCACATAGGACGTGCTCAACAAATATAAGCCATTGCTACAATGCTTTTATTTCAGGTCAGAGAATAATGTAAATAACATTTCAGGAAGCAACGTTTTATTAAACATTCCTTGTGGCCATTGGGAAGTTGAACATTTTTTTTTCCAATCCTACAGCATTTGAAGACAGAAAATGTGATTTCAGACAGTGACTATTGGGGCAGGTTTGCATCTACAAGAGGGGAAAAGTGAGTCAGGTGATCAGAAGTATATTTTTGGGATTGCCTAAGTGTTCAGCGAAACATTAGCAAGTTATGATTATCCACTACAGAGGAGCCACTGTGAAGGGAATTTACATTCTCGGTTGCTCTGTTCTGTGGAATACAAGGCAATTCATCAGAACAAAGCTATTCCCACCCTCACCCTCACATGTAAATGGAAGGACTTGATCGAATACAAAATACTCTCTTAGTTCTTAGGAAAGAAGGTGTTGTGTACATCTAAGCTAATATTCTCATTATTAGCTTGTATTATTTGAACAGAGTGTGACATACTTCAATTTTCCAATAAATATGAAAAGGAGATTTTGTGTGGTCAGTAATCAAGATTGCTGTTTATCATGGGTTCTCTGCCTTGAAGTAATCAGGGAAAGAAAAGAGTTTTTAAAAGTCAGGTAGCATTCAATTTGTTGTAGTTTTTATTGTTTCTGGTCTGTTTTCATTTTTTCCAAAAGAGATAAGGTGCAAAAAGAATGAAAATCCAACCTCTGAACTTTCCTTCAGAAAATGGAAACCAAAATCATCATAGAACCACCCAAGTTACTCAATAATGAGAAGGGAAAAACTGCCAGTGAAAACATATTTTATGACCACCATTTACCTTTTCCCATTTGATCTTTGAGCTGAATTTTTCATGACTTCGTATTTTTTCAAATGTTTTACAGAAACTAGAATTGGGAAAGTTTGTAAAATATACCAAAATTCAGACAGTATATCTGTTGAAGCTTTTCAGAAGTGTTTACTGGCGTGAAACACTGGTGAGAGGAAAATACATGAGAGAGTAAAGTCAGCTGTAACAAAGAGGTGCAAGCTCATGCACAGAAGGACTCTAAAACCATTTGGCAAGATGTTAGTTGTACACACTAAAATAAGTCCAAAGCAGGCTTTGCCAAATTCTGGTGTTCAAAAGTAATGGAAAAACAATGCTTTTTAGGAAAAAAAAAAAAAAAAGCATTAGCATGCCTTTACTTATTGTGATTCAGGGAGAGCCACCAACAAAAGAATCAAAAATCTAGAAATTCATGGCCAGCCAAGAATGGAGCTTGTGGAAGCTCACTGCCTTCATCTTAGTCTTCCCAGAGCTGTGAGATGAGATGTTGTAAAATGAGGGTGAGGGACCCATCACACTGGGCTATGGGAGACCAGTCTAGGGTTGTAGGTACAACCCCTGATCCTGTGCCTAGAAAAGGGCTTGGTAATTACTTTGAAAGGAAAATGTAACAAGGTGAATACTTTTGAAATAATTTGGTTTGCATTTCTTCTCCCAGTTATTTATCTTTTTCCTTGCCATCTATCCCTTTTGGACTGAGGCTGGGCTGTGAGTCCTATTGCTCCAATCGGTGTGTGTCCAAGCAGCAAGAGACCAGAGGAAGCTCAGGTCTTCCATGTGTTTAGCATGGCCAGGATGACACAGAGTTCCCTGTGCTATGTCTTGATGTAGAATGTGGAGGAGGCACAAGAGTCCCGAGCCTGCCATGGCAAGACATGAAGTGACCCTGAGCTGGGGACAGGATAAGCCAGGGCAGAGACTCTGAGAGTCCACAGGGTCAGGAGGGCAGCGGGGTGGCTGGGTGAGCAGGTAGGAGGGATAGAATGGAGCGGGAGGTGCGTTAGTCTTGAATCTCACACCAGGAACAGTGAGAACAGGGACCACAGCCTAGATACACAAATAATTCTTGTATTTAACTATTTTTGTGGGTTCATAGGCTTTTTAAGGGTTTTCAGGAGAAGGCAGATCTCTTGGGGAATCTTGGCCATGTGTAGGGTGGGGTGGAGAGGATGTTAGCAGGAGGGGGAGGGGAAGCAGGCAGTGCTGACACAACAATGGGTGGGTTTAATCCTTTTCCCCTAGTTCTAGAACTGAGAAACCTGGTGGGGTGAGGCTACCTAGCCAGCATATTGAAAGAGCTCTTTACGATGGAAGATCTATGAGTCTCCGGAGAAACTAAAGCAGTTTTGCTGCAGCAGTGAGGAGTGACGAGTTGGGGAGAATGCTGTCTCCACTTCTGTGTGGAACCCAGAGCCCTCTGTCCCCTGAGCACTCATGGCCCTGGGAACCTGGAACAGCATCCTTGGGGAGACCACTGGCTTTCTCACAGGTGTGTCTTGAGTGGAAGCAACTCCAAACAGATGCAGATGTAGCAGTTACAGAGTTGGAGGGAAGTGGACCCAGGAGAGGAGAACAGGGCCCTGCCTGTGGTGTGGCTGTGAATCCAGCTCCTGCCCATGGACACCGCAGGTATGGGGCAGCAGGGCTGTAGCATGTGCGGGAGCACCTATGTGTCGGGGGTGGAGGGTGTGGAGTGGAGATCCTTCTATTGCCCTCAGCTGCATGAGCCCACCGGCTCCAACCCACCCACCGCCCACCACTCTCTCAGATTGAACCTGGTCAGAGACCGTTGGCATGTGCAGGAGATATGTAATGTAAATGTGCAAAAGTAAACTCCAGATTCGTGGGAGAACAGCATCACATAACTATGTGCAGTTTTCAGAACAAATGTGGGATGATTTGTCCTTGAACATAATAATACAATCATTGCATGTGTAGGCAGCAGTTGTGAAAACGTTTTTATAAAAGTAGAGATCACACGGGAAATGACTGGATTATTGAGGACCAGCATGATAGACACTTTAAAGCATCTTAATAAGTTTAGCAAATGCCTATGTCAAGATGTGATTGGCATTCATTAAGAAATACCAAAGATATATGCTGTCCTCTTTTCTTCTTTCTCTTCTCATTCATCAATATCTTCTTGTCTTCACAAATTGGAGGTCACTAATTAAATGAGGTTGACTAACTGCATCCAAATGCCTCACCAGTGGAGCACCAACTTGGACTGGCACCTACTTGGATAAACATAATTTAGCAAAAATCATCCCTTTCACAGCAGCTGACTCTAAGAATGACTCCAGGTATGGGCAATCTCAGGAAGATGCCTTTCCAATAAGTCAAAACTTCATCTTCATGTGAAAAGGAAGAATTTTCAAGTCTTTATTAATTCCCGGTTAGCAGCCCATTCTTTGCTGAGTGTTCCCAGGTGTGTAGGGCTAGTTGAGGAGTCACGTGGTGTGGAAGACCCGAGAATACTGTGCACACTTCTGAAGGAGCAGTCAAGGAGGAGCATCCTCGTGGATTTGTCGTGAAGTTGCTGTGGGGATGATCACAAGGAGAACCCATGAGACAGGAATAATTCGTCACTTTCCTGAAAAGACAGGAATTGAGCAAGTCCTGAAGGGCAGGTTTCAACAATCAATAGTTGTACATTTAAGGCAAAGGAAAGGGTATTAGTCAATGAAAGGAGGTAGGGATGCTTGTGGGTGTTGCAGTGAAGCTGGCATAGAGGTGATTTGCATAGGAACAGAGCATTTCTGTGGAGACAGGTGAGAGGAAAAGAGAGAAGTTGGAAAGACCAACAAGAGCCCCACAATGGAGGGCTTTAACTACTTTTGTCACAGAACAAAAAGAAAAAAATTGAAACAACTTTAATTCCAGAATGGTTCATTTTTTTTAAGTTTGATCACTTTTTCTTAAAAAAAAATTATGTGACCACAAACAAGTACAACAGTTACAGGTGGAGTTGGTATGGGCATGGTGTGGGAGGGATGTGATTTGCCCTCACTGCTACCCACGGGCAAGGGGCTGCCAGCAACAATCTAAGTCTCCAAATCAAATTGCCGCTTGCAGAAGAATCAGCAACTGGAAGACATTGCTGGGGAGTCACAGTCCGTTCACAGACCTGAAGGGGTTAACTCCAGCACAACCAGGAGAAAGAGGCTTTGTAAGTGTAGAGTGAGAGGATGAAGGACAGGTGATAAGTGTGTTGAGAGAATGAAAGGTCCGTTGGGCAGGGGACGGGAGCTTTGGTTAAGGATGGGCCTCTGTTGCTGGCAGTCAGCAAATGTCAAATTGCTAAACCTGGAGATCAGGAGCTCAGGTGAGCGCTCATTGCTTAGAAAATAGCCAACTGTCTTGTTTATCTTAAACCCATCACTGTTAACTTTACAATTTAGTCAGGTTATTTCCTAGAAGCTTTTCAGAAAACAAACAAGTTTCAACAGTATAATAAAATTAAAATGAGGCCCAAGTAACAATAAACCTTATTGTTGAACCGTATAATGAGTTTTTGGGGCTCGTGAAGGTCACCCTTTGTGAGAGGATGAGATTTCACCCAACCTCAGTGGAAATGCCCTTGGAATCTGTTTCTAGTACCCTGCGGGTGACAGCTCACCTGCCTTGCCAAGTTTAGTGTGGTGAGTGGAAATAAAAGCATTAGATTCTTGAAAAAAAAATAATGGAGAGGAAGGGATTTGGGGGAAAAAAATCCAGGGCATGTCTCAATCTTAAATCCATACTGCCAGACCTGGGCACAGTTAATTACAAAATTTTGACAGCCTAAAGCAAAAAGCAAGTTAACACATGTAACTCACAAATGGATTCATTAGAGAGAATATTGCCAGTTTTTATCCTCTTGGGGAAGATGATTATCGTATCTGCCACATTACATTGGATTTTCCCTTTAATGATTTGATGTGTTTTGAAGAAGGAAACTATTTCTCTTGGAAAGCTGTTCTCTATTGCTCTTATATTGCATGTAAAGTGCGATGGCCCATGTATCCTAGAACTAAGTACCCCATTTCCCTGAAGTCCACACTCAAAGAGTAGCTCTAAGAAAATAAATTTACAGAAAAAGCTATGATACCTTATCCTTTACCATCTGAAAGCTCTACCAACAATGTCTAATGTCCCCTAAACTAACAGTTTATTAAAACAGAAGATTGTGCAAATTAGAATTGAAGTGTATCAACCTAAAATAAACAGCAGAGAGACTAGCTCTCCAGAACAAAGGAAACAGCAGGCATTTGCAGTCTGGAATATACAAACTATGGTGAACCATAGGCACATCTAGGGAGACAAAGGAAGATAAGGGGTGTGCTTAAAAGTCAAAATAAACCTAACCAAAGGGTTTCTAGGTAAACAAAAGATGTGTTAAAAACAAACAAACAAACAAACAAACAAACAAAAAACACCTTCCAAAGTTTATATTTTTTTAAAGAGGATACTGAAGGCATTTCCATATCTGTATTTGGACACTGGATGTGACAAATACTTTAAAAGTTGAAGACATGACAATGGGACCCTGAGAAGGGCGTGGCTAGTGGGAGACACATTTGTAAATATGATAGAAGGGGTTAAGGACGGCAAGTTCCTGACCTGAACGGGTGGCCCATCCTCTGGAATGTGGATAGAACAAGGAGGCAGACGGAGAGGCACAGAGAAAAAGTAAACTGAGGCAGGTTGGGGGGGGTTAAGGGAAAGAATGAGGGGCACCCACGTGTGCTGTTGTAAGACTTAGAGGTTGTGTTTTGGCAAGTAAATTGGAAGAATATAGACAAATGAAAGAAGCAAAGAAGCCCAACTGAAGTGAGGTCTGATAGGAGAGAATGTTTAATCTGGATCATTTGTTTTATTTGGGAGGGGAGAAAGTGCAAATCTCAGGCCTGTGGAAGGCTGGACCCAACCCAACCCTGCCATGCCCCGGATAAGGTCATGGGGATTGCCCAGACACGTGCTTCTGTCGCTCATTTAAAATCTGCTGTTACTTAAATAACAAGAGAATTTTCAAATTGATTTTTTTTCTTGTCTACATATTAAAATGGACAAAAATGTTTCTATCAGTTAGGAATATTAGGACATCACAGAAACCCAAGAAAGGGTGGTTTACTCACAAGAGCCTGCGTGTCTCATGCAAGAACGTTGAAAGTTGACATTCCGGGGCTAGCTCAGTGGCTTACCAAGGTCTTTGGGGGCAGAGTCCTTCGATTTTTCAACTCTGCTCTTTTTAGCAAGTCTTTCCCTTCTGCTACTGCAAGCAGGAAGGGAGGGCGTGGGAAGGTAGGCAGAGGAGAGGTCCTGCAGATTAGCAGGGATGGAGGGTGGGAAGGTAGGCAGAGGAGAGGTCCTGCAGATTAGCAGGGATGGAGGGTGGGAAGGTAGGCAGAGGAGAGGTCCTGCAGATTAGCAGCAAAACTGCCCTGACAACTGCTCGCTGGCACCATCTCATTTGGTTAAACCTCATGTACAAGGGAGGTTGGGGATACAGTTCTCTCTGGGCACAGTTCCAAAGCGAGATTCGCTTAGGAAGAAAGGCAGCATGGTTAATATGCAGCTAAAGAGCAGGTGTGCTCTAGGAACCTGTCATCCAGTGATGACTGCAAGAATTTGATGTTTGTTTTATTGGGAATATACAAATATTTTTATAATATAGAGTTGAATATTGTTCAACTTGTTTTCTCTCTCTTAACATTATACGTGAATATCTTCCATGCAATAAGCTGTAAGGTATGCTGCTTCTTCATGTTAAGTGGCTTTATAACTTCCGTGTCAGGAATGTACAGTCTCTGTCTGGGGAAGGTTAGGTGGTTTCCAAATGTCATTACTACAAACAAGGCCATGATGAATAGATGTGGAAGTAGATCTTAGAATATTTCCTGTAAATGAAGTTGCTGTGTCAAAGTAATGGATATATTTGAAGCTTTTGATTTGATTGCTAACTTGACCTTTGCAAAGGTTATTCCAGTTTATATTTCCACCCTGTTTCCAAGTGTCTTTACTAGTGTTAGGAGAATTATCTTTTTTTTTTTTAATTTTTGGTGAAACCTTTTTAGGACTGTGAGGGATGCTCAGATGATACAAATACTTAAATAGGAGGTGAGGCCCATGATCTTTCTGCTTAATACACCTTGCCAAAATTTCCACTTTCCCCTCCCATTTTCAAAATCAAACACCCTGGATATGAACGTAAATGAAGAGACCCTAATGGAGGGCTGAGTGGGTATTGATGATACCAGAAGCAGATTGGTCTCTGGTGTATATTTTCCCCACAGCTTGATTTATTTTATGTTTCCATAAATCTTTAGGAGCCCTTGGCAAGTGTCTGAGCCTATGGATTTGCTTGGCAAAGGAGCAAAGCAAACGTGGTGAAACTGCAATGGACAGGGCACATTTTAAATAAAATAAAATAAAGTGAGAAGGGTTGTTATTTCATTTTGGAGCTACCTGGAAGTGTAATAAATACCAGAGTAATGGTTAGATAGGAAGTGCAGAAGAATGGTTAGAAGATGGGCAGGCCTGCCTGCCTTCTTCCTTTCCTTCTTTCTTCCCTTCTTCCTTTCCTTCTTTCTTCCCTTCTTTCTTTCTCCCTTTTTCACTAGCTCTATAATTTTGGCAATTGTACTTTGCATCTATGAGTCTCAGTTTCCTTACCTACAAGATGAGCACAGAATTATAGCCTGTGCCATAACGCCCTTGGGAGGATCACATGAGCTGACACATGCAAAGCTAGGAGCACAATGTTTGATGCCTAGAAATGCTCAAGTATTAGACATTTCTCAAAAGAAGATATAAAAGGGCTAATAAACATGAAAAAATGATCAACATCACTAATTGCCAGGGAAATGCAAACTGAAACCACAATGAGATACCATTCTACCCCTGTCAGAATGGCCATTATTAAACAGTCAAAAAGCAATAGATACTGGCATGGTTGTGGTGGAAAGGGAACACTTATACATTGTTGGTGGGCATGTTAGCTAGTACATCTGCTATAGAGATTCCTCAAAGACTAAAAGTATATCTACCATTCGATCCAGCAATCCTACTGCTGGGTATCTACCTAAAGGAACAGAAGTCATTTTATAAAAAGATACCTGCACCCGAATATTTATCGCAGCACAATTCACAGTTGCAAAGATACGGAACCAACTTAAGTGCCAATCAACTGATAGGTAGATAAAGAAAATGTGGTGTATATATACCATGAAATACCATTCAGCCTTAAAAAGGAATTAAATAGTTTCTTTTGCCATAACTTGGATGGTACTGAAGGACATTATCCTAACTGAAGTATTTCAGGAAAGGAAAAACAAACCTTACATGTTCTCACTTATAAGTGGGAGCTAAATGAGGGATATGTATGGTCTTAAAATGGCATAATGGGTATTGGCAAGTAAGAAGGGGAGAGGGTGGAAGGGGAGTGAGGTATAAACATTTATCAGGGACAATGTACACTATTCTGGCGACAGGCACAGTAAATGCCCTGACATCAGCATCATACAACTCACCCCTATAACAAAAAACATTTGTATCCCTTGAATTAATTGAAATAAAAAAAATAAAATGGGAATACTTTCTATTCCTAGTTTGCAAGAGTATTATTTAATACATGAGATCTTGTTAAAGGAAAGCGTTTGCTAAAGAGCTACAAGCTGATTTGTAGCATAAAAAGGTATTGCATCCCTGACCTGTCTTTTACTGGGCTGCCAAAGACCTTCATTTTAAATTTTCTTTTTACTGTGAGAAATATTATAGGCTCTTAAAATGTGAAAGTTGGAGAAACTTTATTACAAGCCTGAAGCTATACCTCCAATTTAGCATTTGATAAATGGAGACAATATATGTTGTGTGTTTGTTAAATAAAATATGGTTTGGAAATTATAGTGTACCAACCTGTAAGTTGTTTGTCAATATTAACCCACCTGAGCTAATTTAACTCTTAGTCCACACCTACTGAGGCAGATTCTCTTTTGTCCTCATTTTCCAATGAGGAAATTGAGGCTCAAGAGGTTAAATAACGTTCCTCAAGTTACATGATGAATAAGCAAGGGTGCCAGGATCTGTGCCCAGAAGGCTGGGGCTGGCTCCACAGTTGAGTTCCTGGTTCTGAGCTCGGCTATCTGTAAATTACACGTTTTTGTTTATTCCTCAACAATAATTACATTCCTCCGCTATGTAGTGCAGGTAGCTTTTGATGACCAGGCAACTGGAATGGGTCTTGAGGAGGATGAAGCACACGTGGTCATCCTCTTGCTGGTGATTGATACAGTCTGGGGTAAGCCATTGTGGGTCATTGTAATGGGAGGAATTGATTGATTAAATTCAGTTTCTCATCTCATGAAATGAGGTTAATAAATATATCTATCATATAGAGGTGTTAATAGTGATTAAAAGAGTTCATTTAAAAAGAGAGCCGATTCTCGATAAATGTCAGCTATTATTTCTTTGCAAATTAGCATTCCTCGACAACTGCAGTAGGCTGAGCTTCATGCTGTATTTGTTTGGAGGGAATATTTTGATTTATAAAAAGCCACTTCAAATGATGAGGGTGACTCCTGAGACAGGCTCGGGTAAGGAAATGCATAAACGACTGAGGGATTTGGAATTCTCTGGAAGAGACGTGAGAAGACAGAGAAGAGCCAGTGAGATCAGGGCCTGAGAGGATACAGTTCAGCTTGAAACACTACTGAAGTTGAAAACGAAGAAAATGGACTCGGATTCTTAATTGTGTTGGGAATTTAACATAAAACCTTCCCTTTTTAGTTTGATTAAAACTGATCAAAAGTGAATTTTATGACCGTTGAAAGAGCTCACTCTGAAGATGAGTCAGGAACTCACCATCAGACCAGAACCACAGGACAAACGGCCAGGGGGAAGGACCGAGGGAAAAGTGGGAAGCTTGGAGTTTCTCTGTCCTGGATCAGTTTCTCTTTAGGATATTGTCTCCAATAGAGGACACGTAATAGTCATGAATGACAGGGAAACGTATTCTGAAAGCTCTGTGAGATTGTTCTTAGGGAAAATAGTGAAATTGTTGCCTGCAGTACATACAACACTCACGGTATGGTGTGTCTGGAAGAAGTGGGTTCCAACATATTTATTCTTCCTCAGTTAATCAGAAATTTTTTACAACATTCAATAATATTTAAAATGTTCTATTGTACAGTGTGGTGCATATAGTTAATAATAGAGTATTGTACATTTTAAAATTGCTAAGAGTAAATTTCAAATCTTCTCACCACAAAAAATGTTAAGAATTGGAGTTGATGGATATGTTAACTCTTAATTATTTCATGTTGTATTCATAAATCATAGCATCACTTTGTACCTCATATATTTATACAATTATAAACTTCAATTTATAGTAAATATATTGATTATACCAATAGATTATTGACTTATTCAATCAACAAACATTTCTAGTGCACACTTTTCATGCCAGGTACTGGGGAGGCGTTGATGAATGAGATATCGTCCCTGCTCGTGATGAGCTCACACTGAGCAGCTCTTTAAGAGAGAAGCAGCACCATGCAGTCCGTGTAATGGGATGGGAGAGGACAGCCTCGGTGGAAAGGTATGTTCTTGCTGCCCTTTGAAGAACTCCTCTGACAGACAGGGAAGGGCAGCAGGGACAGTGTGCTGGGTGGGCCCCATTTGCTTCTCGGTCTGTTCCTCCCTCCTCCATTGTGTTGTCCTTCCCTGGCTGACTTTCATGGACCGTTTCACTTGGCTCCGCTGTCCCCAAGCTTCCAACTGAGCTTGTGCAATCGGAGGAGAATGAGGATTGAATGTTTATTACCTGCTCGCTAGACCATGAGTTGGTGGTAGCTGTGATCTTTCACTGAGGGCCACTGCTTTTTGTAGATATTCCTTTTCTATAGCTATTACTCTTTCTTTGGGTTTTGGAAGAAGCTCCCTCCTCTTAGCATATACCCATGGTTTGTAACAAGGCCTTGTCCTTTGGACTCAGGGTGCTAAAGTATCCCTTTTGGTTTCATTTTAACGTTGCACACACCAGGATAATGTCCCATGGAGTGTGCTAATTCCTCTTGGGATGCTGACTGGATAGAGCAAGTGCATATCACGTCTCTGAAATGCACAACTTACACAGTGGTAGTGGTAGTTTGTTGATTTCCTCATTAAGGTGTGCACTCCAATTACATCAGCCATAAAGGCTGGGAGAACATGCTCAGTTTTGCACTCAATATCAATCATGGTCTGGGGTCTCAGAGAAGATAAGCCTGAAATAAACTAGGAATTATGTGGTATCTTTTTTACTTTATTCAAACTCTGTATCTTCTACTTTTTCTATAGTTTTAAGGAAAACTAATCCTCTCTTTGTGGCTAAGCACACTGTTATTATAAAGAATTTAAAGAAAAGACTATATTGAAGCATATTCTCCAAGGAGTAATGAAATTTAAAAACACCTCATTAGCAAAAAGAATGTTAACTGAGATATTAAGGAGACATTTCAAATTATTAACTGCATTTATTATCTCTTAAAGTGTAACGATATAAAAAAGACAACTCATTGGTTTTCATGTCACATAATCGGTTGTTCTGAATCATTTAAAGATTAGGGAAAAGGGGCCATTATTAAAATTGAAATTACATTTGAAGAACATTTAAGGAAATGTTTTATGTTCATGGCCACATTACTTTTACTTACAAGAGTGTATTAATGTGTCTTAGTTTGTGCATCTTCCGAATGATTCCCAATCCTTCCACCGCCTTGGGAAAAATCAAATTTTATGTCCTTTTTAACATAAGATTATCTTTTTTGCTTTAACATGTTATTGAAGCAGGGGTGAATTTGCAAAAAACAAATGGGTCAAGGTCAAAGATTATTTAAACCAAATTATTAGATGATCTTTCCTTGGTTCTTTGATCTCTTTCCTTAAAAAGAACACTAAATCTTATGTTGGTTTTTCTCTTTTGCAACTTGCAACTCTTTTGAAGACTTTATGTCACCATAAGTTTTAATGAGTTATCTATTTATAATTTCTGTGTACTGGGGGAAGGTGGGGTGGGTGTTTCCTGTTCTCATCAAATCCCAAAAGAGGTTGTTATTCTAAGAAAAAAAAATTTCTTGAACATATGATATCATATTTTACACAATTGTCATCTTATATGTAAGGTTTACTATTTTTTTCTCTCATATAAATGCAGGCAAAGTTATTAAAGAAGTTAGACAGATTCTGAGTCCACAGACCAGAAAGCAGAGCAAGACAAGATATCAAAAAGGACTTGTAGCTGACAGTACTTCAACCTGAATATTCCCTGAAGGTAGGACTGTTCTGAGTAACATCAGCTTTTTTGTTTTTCTTAAGAGAAATTCAGGAGAGTGATCTTGAACTTTCTGTAATAAAATTTTTATCTCTTAATTTTTCTTAAAACTAAAGATTTTTCCTTTGGTAAAATTTGGAGGATTTGATGGATGTGTCCACCAGTATGCAGGCATGTTCTCTACCGCTCCCTGCATTTATATCCTACATATCTAAAAGAAAGAAAGTTATACCACCATAAAACACTCAATTAACCCCTGGGATCTTTTTATTAATTGGTGGGCTTTGAGAGGCGGAGGTGTTCAGACATTGGTTATTACTTGGGTGATGGTTGTCCCAGGTGTGTGTCTGGTGCTGACCGGCCGGCTTGTGCAAGGGCTGCTCTGATGAATCTGTGCTGCCAATTGGTGGACTTTCAGAAGTATGGCCCAGCCTTGGTTTGAGGGCTTTAAAAAGAGACATCATGAGCCGAGTTGTCATAGATCTAGTATATGTGATTAAAACTATTTCTGGTGGTTAATTGTCATGGTTACAGGGTAATCCATCGTTTCCTGAGAATGAGGGAACTCTTTTCAGAATCTTCTCTTTTGGTTATCTCTTACCCAAATTCACAGCCAACGATGATTATCTGCAATATTGAGGCATAATTTATGGAACTTTGATTTGTAGTGTGTCATCATTTCTTCTTGTGTTTGCCTATGAGTCATTGTTGAGTAATTTGGTATAACATATCTTTACTTTCTATTCTATTTTTAATAGGCCTAAACATTTAAAACCTTTTGTCATTGTATAGTGATAGAGATGGTTTCAAAGGTTTGAGTCCCATTAGAGATTTGATTTGTAGCATTGTACAAAGAAATACCACGAACAATCACTACAGAAAAAGTATGATTAGGAATAGATCAAATCACATGATTAGGTTGAGTTATGGTTTTTTATATAAATAAAATTATAGTCACCCTTTCCTGAATGTTTATCAGTCTAACACTTGCTAAAGATAATTAGTGATTAGAATATCCTCAATAAAGATATACTTTAATAGCATTGATTGCTATTAGGGGTCATTATTTTGAGATTTTTTAAGAATTGGCAAGGGGTGTTATGCCAGAAAATGCTTAAATTTTTTTGTACTAGAAATAGCTTATGATACCTGAATTATAAAGTTGAGGTGGTGATTGTAAAAAAACATAGACTGAGGCAAGTTTTTATTATTACTTAGAGAAACATGATGGGCTAAGAGAAAGTGTTCAATATCAACTGTCAAAAAAAAAGATGACCAAAAGAAGTGTGACCCAAAATGTGACTATGAGTTTGCAGAGGAAATGTTCCAAGGATATAAGGGAGTCTTATTCTGATGGTCTTGGGTAGAAGCTATTTCATGCAGTTGTCTGCTTGCTCTGAAGACTTTATGTCACCATTCAACTTTCAAGGACAATCTGCTTTCAGAATTCCTTGGAAAACCTCAGTTTGATACGTCCAATTGCTGTATTTTTTCCATTTTTTTCTCATTTAAGAATAGGTGATGTTGTTTTAACTGGATAACATCCATTTAAAGGCCAATTCCTGCCATTGAAATACCATTAGGGTAGTCATGAGTACGGGGGAGTTCTTACCAGTATAGTTGGAGGACTGTCATTCTTTGCTCTTTTTAAAGAACATTAAATCATCAAGTTTTAAGTCAGTTAGGGGATGATCTGATGACTGACGAAGGACAACTTCCTGTGTATGTTCATGATAGGACTGAGTATACTAGGCTATTCCTTTGCAGCATTTAGATAGGTAAATGGAAATTGTATATATTATATATTACTATAGGAATTAAGTGTGTGTGTGTGTGTGTGTGTGTGTGTATGTATGTACATACATGTAGGGAGAAAGAATAACTGGAGGTATTCTTAAATGACACGAGCCTGCCCATGGCCAGTTTAAAGGGAGGAAATATATTAATATTAGTGTAAGTTCCTGAGGGAGGAATAGAGCAGGGCCACAAAAGCTGAGGATAGTATTTTAGGCCATGAGATTTGAAATGTGTCAGACAATTTAAATAATTTTCATTCAATATTTTACTTATTCATTCCACTTTTGCAAAGGGCAGGGAAATTTCTGATCAAGGAAGAAAGACTTAACCAAATCACAAGTAAGTTTCCTACTTATGATCACTCTAGGATAACTTGAAACTCTTTAACTAGAGAACACAAAATATTATCATTTCCAAAATACTCTGAGTGATAAGGTTTCTTTACAAAGAATTACTTTAACCTATCCAGGAAAATAAATGTATATGACTATGTTTTAATGTAAAAACACAAGCAGAAACTGGATGGAAATGTAGCACCTTAGGAAGGTCACGAGGAGGGGTAGAAGGATGAAAGGGCCATGAGAGGGTAGTGTGATCCATACTTATAATCCACACATGGAGGCAATGGTATAAAATCCATTCGTAAATGCTGAAAGGATTCCTTAAGCTGTGGTTGTAGTCACAGTCCTAGTTTTACAGATTCTTCATGAAATTATCTTTCTACTCTATAAAAAGTCATTGAGTAAGAGCAGAGTATTTAACATGAAAATCTGCTAAATTATTTCCTCTAGCTCACTGTGGACCTTTCTGGTGTTTACTATGACAGGTGTATTGGCTAGCATCCAGACATCAAGTAATTCTTACATATTTTGACGATTTTCACTGGGGTGCCTCAGGACGTTAAGAACACTTTTTGTTTCCATAGCATTCTGAAGTCTTAAACAATGCGTATCAACTATAAGTGGATATATTTACCATTTTAATTTTTAACAATTTAACATGCCCTAGGGAAAGCCATAAATTCAGCCATTTCAAATGATTTGCCATCTGGTAAGAGATTGATTCTACAAGGGGGTATGAAGTATTACAAAACAAACCTGATATTGTCTTTTTTATTTTTTTCTCTTTTTAATTTTTAAGATAAAACCCATAAAAAACAATATTGTTAGAATTTTTTATGGAAATGTATAACACACCTGTTTTGCAAGTGGACACATCTCACATTTCAAAAACATAATCACAGTCATGAGATTTCCATGCTGTTGACTTGAAATGACTAGAACATAGTGTTACATTTCCTATGATATACTGGGAGAACCTGGGAAAATCAGTCTCGTGTTTTAAGAACTCTTCTCCAATCATCTGCCCTTGACCAAGAAGTCTATTGCTTACAGTGTTTCTCAGAATATAACTTACTATTTGCTTAGATTTTCATATATAATATGCTGTTATTAATATCTAAAAGGGCTATAATTTTCCCAGGTAAAGGAGAATTTTCAGGCACTTCTAAAATTATTCCTTTACAGTTCACTTTGTTTGGTTTCTTCCCTTTAAAGCTCAACTCTTTAAGTTTTGTAGAAGTTGTGACTTAGATAACTCTGTTCTTCTAATAAAGGTCCCCAACTGACAGTTACAGTTTGTGCCATGAAGAAAAGATTGTTAGAAATTTTCACCACTTGCATGATTTTCGAATTCCAAGGCATCTGATTGTCTTAATCATATTTTTTATTTTATTATTTTTTTATTATTTCATCTTTTTATGGGGGTACAAAATATCTGGTTAGATATATTGCCCATGCCCCTCCCATCCCCCCAAGTCTGAGCTTCAAGCGTGTCCATTCCCCAGACAGTGCACATCGCACTCATCATGTAGTTATACACCCATCCCCTCCCC
>CM052439.1:171449423-171480394 GCA_028533085.1 Varecia variegata
GGTCAAGATTATGACCTAGCCTTGCAAGTCACAAAGTGCCACTTGTTTGGGACTTCCATGAGACCCTACAGGCCTCTCTTGAAGGAGGGTCAGTATCATTGTGGAAGGGACATGCAGGGTGGGAGATATCGGTGTGATCATCTTTGGAAAATGAAATCTGCCTCCGTTACTAAACAAGAAATGGTAGCCAGCCAAAAATCTCAGGGACATGGGGATGGGGGGTGGAGAATTGGAAGACAGTAAGAAGCATACTCCTATTTTGAAAATCTACCTGCATTAAAAAGTCTGTGTAATGAGCCACAAGCCCGTGAATGCCTGAGATCTGTGAAGATTCACAATATGTCTTTTGTTTTTGTTGGTTTGTTGTGTTGTTCTAATGCCCTTTGTAACCATTTCAAGTGAAGTAATAGAGCTACAGTAAAATTATCATGTGAAGTTAATACTGAACTTATAAAATGAGGAAAAAAGCTGTGCACAAGCAATACCTATGCACAATAATAAATATGCCAGATACAAGCATATTTAGAATTGCTGTTTAATAGGGTCCTTAATCAAACTTCTTGTCACTTCCTACTGCCATCAACCTACCCCCCAAAAAGTAAAAAGAGGTGAAAAGCAGAATTTGAAAGTAAGAATATTGTCTTTTATTATTTATATATATTAAAGTTTGAATTATCTTCTAACATGATGAAAATACAAATAATACTATCAATAGTATTTTAAAAATTCCAACTGAGGGTATTTGCCGATTATTATGTCATTTTAATCCTTTTATATATTTTGTGAAATTTTATATTGAACTTATATTTAAGCTTATCTTTTCTCCTATTTATCAATATTCTGAAATTTCAGTAAAGGGTATGTATCTAGATGTGAATTTAAAAAATATACATTTGATATTGAATGTGCTCATTCAATCAAAATAATCACTTTCTTTTTTTTCTAAATCTGAAAAGGTCTCAGCCATTCTCCATTGTGCCATTGCCCTAGTCTCCACCTCCTCCCTTCTGGATCTACCCAGAGGCCTGGGTTGAATCCTGCAAGTGTCTCAGCGTCTCTGTTTCCCTCTCTTCCCTGCCTTCCCCGTCTCTACTGCTCTGGGTTGTGTCTTGTGGGTGAGGCCCTAATGTGTTTCCCAATTCACTCACATTGTCTTCAGCTGTACAAAGCTTCTTTCTCTCTAGTTGGTATGTTTTTTAAAAAATCTCGATTTTCAAAGCTGGTTCTTTTTTATGAATGCTTTCCCCCATTTGTTCACGTTTTCATCTTGCACAGGCTTTGTTCCATTTTTCCTCCCACATTCACTGCTTGCCGCTCAGGTGCAGAGGTCTTGCATCAGCGCAGGTTTGCTTCCCACGGGATCTCTCTGCTCTGGTTCGGAGCTAACGTTCAGGCTGGATCCAGTTCCTGCTGTGTGGGGGGGCTCTGATTCTTCCCCTTGTAATAGGTATGCAGATTATTCCTGGTTCAAATCTCAAGCAGCGGGGAGAGCCTGTTCAGCTTCGACTCTTTAGAAAAGAACTCAGGGCTGGGCGCGGTGGCTCACACCTGTAATCCTAGCACTCTGGGAGGCCGAGGCGGGCCGATTGTTTGAGTTCAGGAGTTCGAGACCAGCCTGAGCAAGAGCGAGACCCCATCTCTACTAAAAATAGAAAGAAATGATCTGGACAGCTAAAAATAAATGGAAAAAATTAGCTGGGCATGGTGGCGCATGCCTGTAGTCCCAGCTACTCGGGAGGCTGAGGCAGAAGGATCGCTTGAGCCCAGGAGTTTGAGGTTGCTGTGAGGTAGGCTGATGCCACGGCACTCACTCTAGCCCGGGCAACAGAGTGAGACTCTGTCTCAAAAAAAAAAAAAATAGAACTCAGGCTCAGAAACCACTTTATACAGAGCTGGTTTGTGCTCTCCTGCAGCCAATGGGTTTTGTTCAGTTGCTATTTCCTTGAAGCAAATTAAATATAAGCCTCCACTGCTTGCTTCAATTCTAGTGTACTTTAGGCCTAAATATCTGGCCCTATGGATAGATCCATAGCTGCTTTACCTTGTTTTTGAGTGTGTGTGTGTGTCTATTTTCTATATCTTTGAATGGAGGACATAGTTCTTTGGGTATATTATGCTTTTTGACTAGAAGTCAAATCTTATCAGAAATAATGATTCATTTTTGGAATGTAGAAATAGGAAAAAGACTGGTTTTTTAAGAGAACCTGAAAAATATCGTTAGGAGTTGATTAACTCCTAGGAAATTTCCTGCACCTGTTATATAATGACATAAATAGATTTAAGGACTTGAAGATTCAGCAACAAACTATTAGCAAAACTCTTCTGTTAAACTAGAGAGTGGTATAATTAATGCCTTAAAGTGTTGGTCAGCCTTTTTTATTTTTTTGATTTTGGATATTGAATAGCACAACTGTGTAAATTTAGATATGGGCTTCTTTGCCATATATACATAAGAACTAATCATAGCCTAGTGTATTATAAAGGGTGATCCACATGTTTATTATAAAATCTTGTTACTTTTCATATTTTGATGACATAGACATAGTAAAATGTCCCCCCTACACATATATACAACTCACACTCACATACTCACTTTAGATCACCTGTATAACCACATGATTTTGGTGCCTGCAATGTGCTTACAATTTTGCTAAATTCAACTCTAATAATTACAGCATAATGTTATAATTTAAATTTCAAAGAACAGAAGGCAAGCAATCATGAAAAGCAACAATAATCTTATGCCAGTATGCAAAAGATTAATTTTTAATTTTTTTAAAATGAATTTCTACTAGAGCATAATGATTTACTAAGAGAAATGAGAAAAAAGTAAAGACCAACTGTGTTCAATTGTCTTCTTTGTTCTCAGCAGTGCGCACAGCAGTAGGAGAACAGCAACTAAAAGATGTTTGAATGATTGTGGAATAGAAAATATATTGTGGAGTGTACCATGTGTAATTTCAAATTGGTTTCCATGGGTCGGCTGTCACATGAATGAATGACTGATAGATACATCGTGTATGAGGAGAAGCAATACCTGGAAGCAGGCTGCTTCTAGCCAAGGGTAAGTAGATGCCGTTTTGTCCTTTAAATGTATAGCTTTATTTAACTACTTATAAACAGGAATAGGATAACATGGTAGGAAATTCAATAAATGGAATTCCTTTATTGGAAGTGAAAGTTATAATGATCTATACATCAGTTGATTAAAATGCCAAGCCAGGGCACATATGGCTTCCAAGTCAGAATGGCGAGTATAGACTGAGGACAGAGATCTTGTCTCTCATGCTCACTGATGTTCCTCCTTCCTTCCCTAGGACAGTTCTTGGCATCCAGTGGTCATGAGATGAAAATTGCATCTAATGGATTAGTGAAGAAATTGATTGACGGGAGGATGCAGGACTGCAAAGAGCACAGTGCTGGGCCTCAAGATATGGGGCACCATTGACACTAAGCAGCTGTCTAACCGTGTGTAAATGTTGAGCCTTCTGGAACTAATTCTTAGAAGAAGGGGATAAATTGGATGATCTTCAGGGCTCTTTTCAGCCAATATAATGAAGCGCCTGGAGAATGAGGCCTAGGGATAAAGGGAGGCAATGCAGTCTTTGGCAGACACGGAGTCACCGCCTCTGCTTAGCACTTCCAAAGTCTAGTAAATGAGCTGCAGAAGCATCTAGCTCACAAGTGGTTCCCCAACGGTCCCTTAAATGTCCTGTGTCATCAAGCCCAAGAAAATTAAAACAAACTTACCCAACTAGGAAGACAAAACTGCTTTCCCTTCTCTTCCTCAGTCAGGCTGTCCTTGTTCCCCCTTCTAATAAGAAAGGGTAACGTGTTAACTGATGAGGGCTTGAAGTGCGCGCCCTTGAGCGGTGGAGCGTGGAAACAAGAAGTGCAGGTGTGGGTGCTCCGCAGCAGAGCGCGCTGTCTCGCGGCTTCGTGCTGGAGAGCCCCGTGCTTCTAGCCAGGTGCCTTCACTCATTTCCACTTTGTTTGCTGAAATCTGCAGGGAACACAATCTCTGTTGATTGCTCACACGTGTATGGGTTCACACTGCTCGTTTCTCTCTGTCTTGTAAGTTTGAATTATGTCCTGGATCTTACGACTGAGACACCATAGAAATTATGAATTCTGATGCATTTCTCTCAAAGTGTTGGGTTTTTTTGACAGGCAGTGAATTTGGCCAAACTCAAAATTTCCACCCTATTTCCCTAGAAGTGGCCAGCAGCTAAGACTCCTGCTCTTTTAGCATTAGCTGAGCTTAGCTTAGTTTGTCCTGCATGTGGATGGTTGAGGAGTCAGCCCGAGATGTGCGCAGAGTTTATGGGGAGCATTTGGTGTCCTCCGCTGTGGCTCCCTCCACACTGGGATCCCCGTCCTCACTTACCCGCTGCCACGATCACCCCGAGCTCTGTCCTCTCATCTCCCAGTACTGCCAGATCCTGTGTATCTGTCTGAGGTTCAGCCACCCAGTATGGCCTGACTGAATCTGCTCTCAGGCAGAAGCTGTTAATAATGAGACGTCACCCACTCTTCTTCCCTTTTTTTGAGCTTCTGTTCGCTGTTCCTGGGTCATTTGAAAGCTCACCATTCACAAACTGATGAACTAACCTAAGAATTGAAGCACCCAGTTTCCCTTCACTTCAAATAAGTACCTATAGTCTATATTTCTCGTTTTTTTAAAACTCAGAGATTTTTAAAAATTACCGTTTTATACTAGGATGCTGTTCACTTTACCTCTTAACTCTTCCTGGCCCCAACTCACACATACTTAAGAAGAGGAATACTTGGGATTAACAACGATTTGAAGGTGGCTAGAAGCAAGACACAGAATGAAACTCATGCTTTTCATCCAAATTGGGCCACATTTTAGAGTTAAGAAATGCTATTAATAATTATATCAGGATAATCAATGTAAACTGGCAATGTCTTCAGCAAATGAAATGCATGACTATTATACTGATTAAGTTAATTTCTAGTTTTTTTTTTTTTTTTTCCCCACTGTATTAGTGTCCTAGGGCTGCCTTAACAAAGTACCACAAGTTGGGTGGCTTAAAACAACATAAATTTATTGCCTTATAGTTCTGGAGGATAAAAGGCTAAACTCAAGGTGTTGGCAGGGCCTTGTTCCCTGTAAAACTGTTAGGGGACTCCTTCCTCGCCTCTGCCTAGTTGACTTTGGTTTGCTGGCAATCTTTGGTGCTCCACAGCTTGTAGATACGTTGCTTCAATTCTCCACCTTCATGTTGCATTTTCTCTGTATCTCTGTCTTCATGTGGACATCTTTTAACACAACCCTACTTCTTTTAATATCTCCTTTTTCCGTTTGCAGTAGAAATTGCATGAATTCATGTACTGTTTTGCTAGCATAAGGCATAGACAATAAAGGCAGATGAAGTCCAAATTAAAAATCATTCCTTCCAAAACAGTAATTCCCAGTGAGTAGTGACATTATGAGTGTTACGGCAGCATGGTGATCACAGCACCTACCAGTTGCAGGTCTACCTCTGCACTGCATATTCTTGTTTGCCAACCCTGTTAAAAGTTATTTCCAATCATCTTTGATTCATCACCGTAACTAGAATGTTTCACAATTTAAACAAAGACGAATTATAGAAGTGCAATTCCTTAACTTTTCTCATTAAACGCGCCGCAGAATAGATTCAAATGTTCAAGTAGTTTGCATAGGTTAGATATTACATTTTGGCATCCTTAAGTTTTTATTTTGAAACAATCACAGATTGTAGACATTGGATGAGGACAAGAACTTGACCTCTGAAAATAGAATTCTATAATAGTAACAGCATTAAAAATACATCTCATTAGAATATTCATATGATCCAATTTTTATTCTGCTACTACTCAATATGATAGCTCAATTTTGTCACTTAATATTTTATTCCTGTAGTTTTCCTTTCCAGTTTTGAAAAAGAATGTCCATGCACAATGTACTTATTTAGAACATTCACCAAAGTGTGTCAAAGTCTGGAGACACAGTCTTACTTAACTGTGCCGTGAGCAAAGTTTTAACTGATCACTTATCCGACTGGATTTTACTGCAAACATTAGAATTTGGGTCATAAACTCCTGCCCACAAGTGCCATATGGACTTCAGAAGGCTTTTCTTTGGTCAGCACTGTGAGTTATAATAGAGAGTTTGAATACCTGAATTTGTGTGTGTGTGTGTGTGTGTGTTTGGATACAGGGCTCTCCACTTTGTATCTTCTTATACTCAGATAACTCACACATTCAGGTTACCTGCCTGGCGCTGGGGATATTTATTTTATG
The DNA here is from genome assembly GCA_028533085.1 of Varecia variegata. Taxonomy (NCBI): domain Eukaryota; kingdom Metazoa; phylum Chordata; class Mammalia; order Primates; family Lemuridae; genus Varecia; species Varecia variegata. The sequence continues at coordinate 171,455,712 of CM052439.1, forward strand.
CCCCTGTTACAAAAGTTGATTTAAATATTTTGAGAGAAAGAAAGTCTCAGAGGGAGCATTTTCAACATCTATACAAGTGAAGTCTCTAGCAGAGTTGGAATTAGAGACTTTGGTCTCAAGATACTTCTGAAGGTTTAAATTCCAGGTAACAACAATGGGAGTTTGGGAGGCAGGGACTTGGAGATATTCAGAGCTTGACTCTGGGGTCAGATGACCTGACTGGGATCACTGACCCCACTACCCACCGTGTGTGGGTCACACACCTCACATGAACTGCAACGCCTCAGATCCTTCCTCTGTAAAATCAGAAGTTGTGACATCATCATTGCTGGGATTAGCTGAAATGGTGCATATGAAGTGCCATATAGTAATATTCTTCCAATATTGTCAATAATAATAAAAATGAAATTATTGAATTTTTAAATAAAATATAAGATGAATGAAGGTGACTAAATAATTAAGGCCCCAGGGGACAATGTCCCATTAGAATTATATTAATACAAAACAATTTTTGTTTTCTATTTTATCTGATTTTATTATAGTCATTATTGACAGCCTTTTCTTAAATTCATTTCATTTTGCACAGTATTGATTTTCTTAGTAAATCATTGATAGATATTATGTCTGGTTTGTATTCCCAGTTTATTGATTTGCAGTGCTGGTTAACTTTACAATGGATTTATATTTCTCCTCTAAGATTCCAAGGGCCAAACTTCCTAACTTGTTGTCCAAGTGGGAGCCACAGGAATGGACGGTGGCTTTCGCAGCAGACCGGGTTCTCTGATACTTCCCTTCATCTTTCGGGCTTGTCACTGTACGCTGGAGGAAACTGGTTTGGGCTCCTTAATAGGTTCCTTATAAAGCTCTGTGAATTTTTTGCCCAGTCCCCCGTGATCGTGAAAGTGTGTGCAAATTGATTATTTGGTAATTTATTCCATTATTTTTATATGTTGGATTTGACTATTTATGCCTAGACTTGCTGAAAAATTTCATTTTAGCCATATTTTTCTCTTATTAAAAATGCATATTTTCTATGCTTTTGTAATCTCATTGATCTTACCTCCTTTTTCAAAGATAATTAATTTCTGCAGACCTCACAAGTATGTCTTTATTGCCACAATTCTTGGTACACCATTACTAGATGTTCCTTTGGGGCTCACTAAAATTCCTCAAGTACCATATGCAGGTGAAACACTGATACTGATGTTCCAGATGATGCTCTAAGTGTGGCCATTTCCACCCTAAAATACATTGTCTACACCCATGTCAAAGTGACCTCCCAGCTCAAAATAATCTGTATGACCAAAATAATCTCTGATCCCTGACTAGCCATATGACTCCCCTGCAACATCACCCTCCACCATAGGAAAGACCAAAGAACAATTTGGTTATTACTTAATCTGACTACAACATTTTCTACCCCTTAAAAGCCCAAAGAAAAACAAGAGAAAACCAAACAAATCATTGCATGGGATTTTAATCGTTGGATCTATTAATAGTAGCATCAATTGAATGTTGATAATTGACAATGGTACTTTAGTTAACTGGTTCCTAACAATCTGGCACAAAACAAGTTAGAAGTGAACTTTTGCAGTGTGGACTGTGAATCAGCTTTTGCTTTTGGACTTGAGAGGTGCTAAGTGCTAATGGACAGAAGTCTGTTCCGGGGGAAGAATGTCTAGTCAAAAAGAGATGCTGTGAGAAATGGTGGTATGTTTGAGATGATTGACAGGAATTTCAGGTTTGTTTTTCCTTCTTTCCTAAATACAGGTGTAGGAAAGATGGGCGGGAGCCGATTTTATGGAATTAAAGTTCTGGAACATGATGCAAATAATTTTGCAAAATTAGTGAAGGAATAAAAGACGTCAATATCTGTTTCCAGATGTGTACATTCGCTTGCTCACAATTTATGCTACTAAATTACCTTCTGAAGATTAAGACTGGCTATTTGTGTATGGAATAAGGACTATGCATCTAAACAGGTGATTTTATTGTCAACATGAAACATGGTTAGTGAGTCCCAGGAGTTATCAGCATTTCTAAATGGGTATGTTAAAGACAGAATAAATTGGCTGTATTTTAAAGTGACTGTATGAAAGGGCATGCTGAGAAAGCTGAGTGTATGCTCACGGTGGAATGTAAAAGAGGGAGAGGGCTTTCCAGTGGTCTCAGTGGGAGAGAAGTGCTTCTTGCAGGATGTCTCTGTAGCAGCTGAGGGATAGAATATAGGCGTGAGCTGACTGATTGTATCAGGACTGTTACCAGAAAGATTCTATGTATTTTCATGGCTAGGAAATCAGCTTATTTTTCTGAGGCAAAACAATTGACAATGATCTGAGAATGTCTATCAACTATCTATCTAAAAATTCTAATTTAGTTTACATTGATAATGACTGCTAAAATGAGATGCAAGAAAGAGAAAGTGAAAAAATTTATACATATATATAAAAATATGTGTGTATGTGTATATATATATACTGAGAGAGAGAGAGAGGTATGTAATCAGCTTTACTGAAAGTCCACTCATTTACATGTTAATCATATCTTACTAACACATATAAAAAATACTTTCACAGCAACATCTAAAGTGGTGTTTGATCCAAAACTGGGTATCATAGTGTTTTAAGAGCCCCCAGCTAACCTGAAGTTCCAGTATCACAGGGAGAGAGCCTCTAAGTTATCCCTGGCCACTGGCTTAAGCCATCTGTGTGTGTTGGAAAACTGGAAACTATGTCAAGGATGACTGAGCCCTACTTCTGGTATGAGAAAGTTAATTTTGTATTCAAAATAGACACTGAGGCAAAATAAAATTGTAAGAATGTACTACACATAGCCTAGCCTAGTTGACACATAAGATTCACCATCAGAGGGGAGAGATGGCAGATAGAGGTACCCCCTGACCTTGTGTGTCAGACCCTTGATCCAGCCATGCCTGAAGGTTTCTGCTCTGGGAACAATTAAATTCTCATTTTAAATTAAGCTAATTTGAGCTGCGTTTCTACCTGAGGAATAATCCTTTCAACCACATTCAGTAAGCATCACTTGTCCATGTTTCCTCTGAAGACCAATCTTTTCAGTATACATGGACCATCCCTGTTGTGGAGAAGAGGAACAGGTGAAGTGCAACTACAACGACGACCAAAAAAATGTGCACAAGTACACAAACACGAACGATCCAGCCATCAAAAATCTGTTCTTGCAGTGGTCTGCATAGCTGATTTTAAAGTCATGATTTGGAAACACGGAGTTGTACTCCTTTTAAACATGAAATAAATGTGCTCACTTTCTCTTCATTGCATCTCATTTCAGTGCTTATCATCAATACAAAACAACCGAGTGTGACCACAGGCACTTGTTGGAAGCTAAAACAGAGCTAGACAGAGATAAAGTAGTCACTGTCTATACGTATTTCCTTTAAATTCAGCCTGAATGCATTTAACCTTTCATATTTCACACACACACACACACAAACATACTTTTACACACAAATCAGGAGAAAATTTCTCATACTTTCCATGATGTAATAGTTTCAGCATGTTTTACTACATACTATGACCTCAAGTTTATATTTAAAAAAAGGGCTGTTAGAAGAAAATACCCAATTTTTCTCCATGTTCTCTTTTTAGGAAAATCAAAGAAGAAATGATCAAAAATCTTTAAGAATTTTTGTATTTACAACAAAATTAGAAAGAACAAGCATTCTTAGTAGTTATATTTATTGTCAAACCGCTAGCCTAAATGATTTTTCTCTTTTCCCTTCTTATAGGAAAATTGCAAGGAAGGATCAGTGAATATTGATAATTGAGGCATGAAATGGAAGCCATTTTTACCTGAATTCTCCATTTTGGCAATTATCATCTTTGACAGTAACTCCATGATTATAAAATTTTCTTCTCAATTTGGTCTAGGTAATCAGACTTTATGAGAAGTCAATAGGAATTGATCTGTATAAATATAAACCTTTATAAATGTTTCATAGCTTAAATCATCAAACGAATATTTTATGAGTGTTGTATATGCTACAGTCACAGAGGAACTAATCAGAATGGTTTCTGTATTCAAGTGAGTTAAACAATTTTTGCCATTTTGAAAACCTCGTGAAGCGACATGAATGATCTCTTGACCTTTGACCCTCCGTTTTCCTTCAGACCTCCCTCTGCTCTAAAATCCCTGTGTGAGGGGTGAGGAGGCAGAATGTGGAACTGCAAAGTGGTGTTTGGTTTTCACCCTGGAATCACAAACCCAAACCCTGTTCACAGGAAAGACATGCAAAATAGGAAAATTAAGAGTTGCAGTAGACAAATGGTTGATGAACGAGAATAATGAAATGCATGTCTCACTTTGGAAATGTTTCTGCTGTGAGTGTCTGAAGGACAGAAGGTACATTTCTTACATGGTTAACACTGCCTGAAGATTTGCTGAATCATTTACCATAGAAACTACGAAGAATACTATAGTATTCATATTTTTAAAATAAGGTCACAGGCAATATAATGTTTTGTGACAGCATGAGCTCCATTTTTCTCTACTTAGTTGAGGAAAATAAGCCCATCGTGAAAGTCACTGCATGTTGCCTACCTGATGTTCATCTCTACATTTTTTCGTATTAACACAAGTCTTTTTTCTTTGGGGTTGGAAAAAATGTTCCCAGCTAACAATCCTCAGCTATCCTGCTGGCGTGAGCCGGGGACAGCCGGAGGCACACATGCTGACAGTGAGGTGGTCACGCCCAAACGGAGCTCATGGGAAGAAAACTCTTCTTCACTTGCCCTTTTGCTTGTCTGGAACGAGGACCAGCAGCCGCCCTGTGACCCTAAGTCTGCGAGCCACATGCTGCAGTGCAAAGTCAGAAGACCCTGAGTCCCTGTGCAGCTGGACTTCACCCTTGGACTTACTATTTGAGGAAAATAAACCCTAATGTGTTCGTGTTAATGTTAGGGGACTTTGGAGCAAACAACAGTGATGTGCCTGCTTGTGCGCAACCCTTCCCGGGAACTGAAAGTGATATTCGCCGGGAGCTGGTTACGATTCCAAAAGACACAGTCCCAAATGCTATAATCCTGAATGTTGAAATCCTCAAAGATCAAAATCCCAAAAATACAATTCTGAAAAAAAATTACAAAAAAATTTTAAAAGATTTATTTACATTTTTAAAAGGGGACTTATTTGAGAAACATAACACGACAGAGCACTTCATGGGCCACTTTACACAATAAAATAGACAATAATAACATATGTATTTTTGCAAGCATGAACACTCAGGTATGCTAACGACAGTCACGTAGGTATAACAGTTATGAGCAGAAAACCAAATCCATAAAGAAATAGGCCAAAACCCAAAATTTATCACTGCATATCGCTATGGTTGATAAGTGTGTGCACCCAACTTTACAACAGTGGTTATATGAAATACTGTGATGGACAATGTAAGTCTTTTGATGAGACCCATCAAAAACTGTGACGGGTTCCCACAGCATGTGAAGTTGCCCCGAGAGCCAAGATCTCGAGAAATTTTATCTTTCACAAATGCAGATGTATAAAAGGGACATCGGCAGATGAGTTGGGGAGTTGTGAGCAGGAAATGGAGAGAACACATGTAGGCGAGTTTTCAGAACATTTTTGATGGGAAATAAGAGACACATGGATAACTGGAGGAATTGTTTTTAAGATACTAGAAAAGTTATTTTTCTTGAAGACAGGAGATTCTTGAGCATTTTAAAATGCTGATGAGGAGACAAAGAGGGTGAGCATGAATGGAGAGCAGCAAGAAGACACCTGCTAGGTCAGGGCCGCTGAGAAACGAGGGGGTGGTGAGTGGGTGAGACCCGGGGCACCTGGGGGGGAGCTGGGCTTATGTCAGAAGTACCTGCTTCCAACTGACAGGAGGGAAGAAAGATATCACGGATGCAAACGAAAGTGTGTGCAACTGGTGAAAACCTCTGAGACAGATTCTGTCATGCTTAAACGCCCAGAGGTGGTAGGAACCAGGGCTTCTGTAGGTATGGAGGTGGAATTTGAAGAGAAATGAAAATATTTGTAATAATCCACAGAGAATGGGCAAGTGAGTTGGTTATACTTTAGAGACTTGAATTGGAAGGGAATGAATTCTAATTTCATTCTGAGATGCAATTTTAATCTAGAGATCTTCTCTTCTCCTGCATACCTCTCATCTTTACTGTAATTTATTTTTAAAAATTCAGATTTTTAGTAATGATTTTGAATGAAGATAGAAACTCCCCTCTGAATATAATACAGCTTCTGTGACTACTGGTTATATCTTAAAGCCCAGGGGTTTCATAAGACAAATACATAAGAAATAAAAACTAAACAAAAGAACAAACAATAATATAGTTCAATCCCTAGTTTTCATTTGGAGAAAAAGCTTTGTAGTTATTTTTATTCCACATTGTTTCATATTAAAAAATCACAGTGAGAGAATGTTTAAAAAAATAAGGGACAACTAACTTTATAAAAGTATTACTCATAATAGTTTAATGCAAAGTATTGGAACTTCCATATATTCACTATTTTACATTTTACCAGAAGTGATCTCAGCGGTTGGTTTCTGCTCTTTTAATACAGCCGCTAATGAGTTAAGTGAACTCATTTTAACCAAGTATTGTTGATACATTTCTTGGATATTGTTCTGGGGGAGTAAATTTATAAGTGAGTAATGCTCATATTGTTATAAGTGTGAATTATACTATTCTAATTTATAAATTTAGTTCTGAGGCTTTTTCTTAACATAATGCCAAATGTATTCTAATTTAGGGGTTTCATAAACACAGCTCTAAGCCACTCAAGTGGGGGTTTCCTCTACACAAGCTCACACTCACACAATCCCACGCAGACCCCAGTGTTTCCTGTTCACTTTCTCCCTTCTTCCCTCCAGCCCCCAAATAAAATATAAAATATCAATGTCGGCAAAACACAGGCAAACTTGCCAGCAAGAGTTTAACAAAAGAGAGTTTTGGTTCAGCAGAGTTGCCAGCCTAGTAGAAATCCTGATGGCTTTTGGAAAAGTCAGAGTTCATGGCTTGGAAGTAAATCATAAATTTAATCTGATCAGGGATTGTCAGGTTAGAGGTTGAGCTTTATTCCATTTTCATTAGTTCATTGAATATGAAATATCTGATTTTGAATCAAAAGTTTCTTTTCTCTCAAACAAGAAGGAGTACAATTAATCAAAATATGTGCCTAAACTATCAACACAATGTTGCCATCTTAGTGGTAGCTTGCTTATACCAGCAGCAAAGAAACCTGTAGAGCGAGTGGGAATGAAATTGCGAAAGATGTTTTCCACAGCTTGTTGAGAATTGAATATTTTTCCTTGCAAGGATGGTCCAAAGCCTGGGAGAAGTGGTAGTCAGTTGGTGGAAGGTCTAGTGAATACAGTGGATGACAGGGAGTTTCCAAGTCCAGCCTCTGTATTTTGAGCATTGTTTGTGTGACATGTTGTCCAGTGTTGTCTTGCAAGAGGATTGGCCTGTTCTCTATTGACCAATCTCAGCTGCTTAACTGCAAGCACCCTCATCATTTCATCCAATTGGTTGCAGTAGACATCCACTGTAATTGATTGACTAGGTTTCATGAAGCTATAGTAGATAATACCAGCACTGGGCCACCAAACAGACACCGTTAGATTTTTATGAGGAATATTGGGTTTTGGACTGACTGTGTTTTGGCATTTCATCTTCATCCAACTATTGTGCCGAATGCTTTGAGTTGTCAAAAAGAATCCATTTTTCATCACACATAACAACACAGTGTAGAAGTGGTTGGCTTTTATGTTGTGACAGCAAAGAAAGGCAAGCTTCGAGATAATTTCTCTTCTGATGCTCATTTAATTCATGTGTAACCCATCTATCCAGCTTCTTTACCTTTCCAATTTGTTCCAAATGGTACAATATTGTTGGAATAGTAACATCAAAGCTTGCTGCTAATTCACATGCAGGTTGAGATGGATTCGCTTCCACTACAGCTTTCAGTTCATCATTATCCACCTTGATCTCAGGTCACCCATGTGACTCGTTTTCGAGATTAAAATCACCAGAATGAAACTTTTCAAACCATCGACATACTGTGCGTTCATTAGCCACATCCTTTCCAAACACTTCATTGATATTTCAAAGTTTGCACTGCATTGGTTCCACGATGGAACTCATATTCAGAAATAACACAAATTTTTAACTTATCCATGGTTTCACAAAAATTGCTCTAAAAACAATTTGAAAGATAACCACAAGCCAAATGTGCATTTGCAAGACTGAGGATGTACCTTCATAATAAAAATAAAACAAGAAGTGTTAAAGTGAAATGTCAGAAATATCAAATGTCTAACTTAATACTTAAGGGAATCAGACATTTCATACTTAATAACCTAATATTTGCTCATATATGTAGACTGTAGTCATTTAGGGTTACCACTGAATGCCTGGGTTAATTACCAGGCTGCCTCTCCTTTGCTGGGATCTGAAGTCCATTTTCGGTCTCTCTAGTGGGATTAGACCTCTGGAAGCCATGCCTATCTTCTTCATCTCTCAGCTTCAGCTTCCTTATCGGTTTCTGAGACACTGGGAACTGGCCTTTTAATCTACAAGTGGCTTAAGGGGAAAATGGTGCTTATTGGCAAATTTACTTCGCTGTACTTCCTTACTCTGGAATTTTAGCTTCTATTGTCTCAGAAATTCTGCAGAAACTTCAACCATATATTTTCTTATTTTGTCCAATGTTTCTAGTTTCTCTTGGTGGGAGATTGGATTGCATCAAACTAATATACCATGTTAAGAAGAGTGAAAATCCACTGATAACTTGTTAGAAACCTAGGCAAGTCAACACAACATCATATAATAAAATTAGGTACAAATATCATTCAAATAAATGCATGGTTATCATGTACCTTCTCTCCTTAATCTGAGAGTATTTCCGTTAATTTCCTTCCTTTGTGCACTGTGGGTCAGTGCACAGGCTGAGAACTGGGAGTCAGACCCCGTGGCCTGAATCTGACTCTGCTACTTTCAGGCTCCAAGACTTTTAGGAGATCACATAACTTTTCTGTCTGATCTTCCTCATTGTGCAAAGCAACCAATAACTACCGTACCTTCCCCACAGCATTGGTTTGTGGATAAAATGAAAATGATAGATTGACATGAGGCTTATTAAACTTTCTAGAATTACAGAAAGGATATTTATAACTTTAATTTGTATCTTTGGTAGACTTACGACTCTATTAGAAGACAAATTGCATACGGTTTCTCCTTATTGCTGTGTTGCACATACAGCAGAGAGGACAGAAAGAACTATGAGAAGAAACAAAATCAGATTTATTTCCTGGGTAATTTTATATTATCTGTAGAACCAAGGCTACTTAACATGTCCTATTTTTACCCTCAATATTTGAAGTTACATTAATTTTAACGGCTCAGAAGAAGATAAACACAGTCGGCCCCATTGACCCCAAGCACGGTAGCTTAAGGTTCAGTTGGTTCTATAAATCTAGCCAATCTGAAAACATCTAAGAGAAGTTAAATAATTTATAATCTGTTTATTCTTCTCCAAGGAAGGGGAAGGGCTTGGCGTTCCAAAAAGTCATGGGTTAAAGCTCTTAGGAATTTGGAAACATCCTTCCCCTGCACCTTAGTGGGCTTTGTGAGATTTGTAATAAGTAGGAAATAACCAATCTCCATGGAATTGGATGATTCTTAATTATTTAGTGCTTTGGCCACATTTCAAGATCTTAAGGCACATGAGGCTAATTTAAAACTTTATTAGTGTTGCTGTTACTATCAATGTGTTTCTTATAAATTACTGATAGCAGCATGTTCAGTCCTAGCAAAAGCAAAAGAGGTGCACCTGTTATTGATGCCATGGAGCAAACTGTGATGTATTTTATATGTGCCTAGGTGAATGAAAGATGCAGCACAGAAGGAATCAATCACGAGATAAGTTGAAAAGCAAAGAGTATAGGAAAACATTTACTGTGGGAAAATCGCTGAGAGGATGAGGAATTGCAGACGGCTTGAATACCTCGTGTGAGACAGCATGCATCCTCCTTCCCTGCCCAGCTCCCAACAAGGCAGGGCCGTGAGGGCAGGTAGAGCAGGAAGAGAGATAATGTCATGCTTGTTGGTAATGCAGAGGAGATGACCAGCTTAAATATGTGATGACTGAAACACAAAGACATTTCTTTCAGATGCTACTGGCTGGCCAGTTTATTGTAAAACCCTCTATAATTTTATTTATGTATCTATAGTGAAAAGTTCTCTTTCTCCACTCCCTTCCTTGGCAAACTAGTCAAAATGCTATTTTTATTGTACCAAAGTTACATAGAAATATCATCCTGCATATTTTTAAAATAGTTATAAAAACCTGCCATTTCTTATACATCACATAAAAGCAAATTTGAAAAAATGAAATAGGATGAAAATATAAGTGGAGGTATGGGTAACATAATTATGGCATACTTAATATATTGAAGGGCTTAACATATAAATACCTCTATAAAATGCATATGTAGGGAAACTTTAGAAAAGTAGAAGTATCAAATAAAAATATGTGATATTTCCACTGAAGTATAATAACAAAACTTTATAATGATAAAAATCATGATGAAATTGTGATGGAAATTCAGCTTTTTGAGAAATGAAATGCTAATATTGAGTAAAGCAGTAGAAACAGTTTCTTCCAACATTACCCAGTGCCTTGCTTTTATTTTTGAAAAATTGCTCAAATTTTATTATTTTTTCTATGAGAAAAAGGGAGACAGATCCAAACATTTCAAATCATATTTGCAAATAATTTTCAAAAGTCATTAGTCTAGCAAAAGTGTTCATTAAAAAAGATTCATGTTATTTCCTGCAACTTATAACATCTCCTTCTCCACGCAGGAGGTGGCTACACTGTGATCATTTTAGCAGCCACACTTGACCATTTTGCCTGCAAGGTTTATCTGGAATCCACCTACCTCCTTCCATCCCTCTAGGTCCGGTCTTCTGCGCACATATCCAAGTGGCGGGAATGCTGTTTTCCTCCTTCACATCCAGGTACTGAGATGTTGTCCTCCCTCCTCCCTCTCATACCAATAGTGAGATGCTGTCCTCCCTCCTCCCTCTCATACCAATAGTGGGATGCTGTCCTCCCTCCTCCCTCTCATACCAATAGTGGGATGCTCTCCTCCCTCCTCCCTCTCATACCAATAGTGGGATGCTCTCCTCCCTCCTACCTCTCATACCAATAGTGGGATGCTGTCCTCCTCCCTCACGCCCAGTGGTCCGGACGCTGTCATTACTGATCCACCTGTTTCTACCTGCTCCCGTCCTGTGTGCTCTGTGCAAAGCAGCCAGAGTGACCTCCTTACACTGTTTCTGGGTCCTCCCACTCACCTGCTGAAAGCCCTCCATGGGTTCCTTTGCCTGTGAGTTAAAATAAACAGTCCCTCATGTGCCCCTTGTGGCCCTGTATGACTGGAGCCCTGCGGTCTTTCTGCCCCCAACTCCTGACCATCCCCGACTTTGCTCTACAATGTCCAGCCGCAGTGGCCTCTTATCTGAGGATATTGGCATGTGCTGCCCCCTCTCCTGAACTAACGTCCCCCCTTCAACTCCCTCACTTCCATCGCTCCTGTCCGTCGCAGCTGATGAATCACCTTGGAGAGGGTATCCTTAGCAGCAGTGAATCTGTCCTCACCCCAGGTATTCTTTTTAATAGCTGCATATTGTTTTCATTTATATGACTTCTGCAGCTCATAGTTAAATATTTATTTGTTCTCTTGTTTTTTTTTCATGTCTGGATTTTCTGAAGGCAAAATATTTTTTTTAATTCATAAAGGTGGACACCCCGCCTATCACCCCACCTATCACAGAGTCCAGAATAGAGTTTGATAAATAATTATTTGAAAGAATACATGACATGGAGTTTTTTTCCGTTGGGTAGATGCCCAGTAATGCAATCGCTGGATCAAATGGTAGTTTTATTGGTAGCTCTTTGAGGTATCTCCATATTAGTTTCCACAGAGGTATTTTTAGTTTGCAGTCCCACCAGCAGTGTAGGAGTGTTCCTATTTCTCAGCATCCATGCCAACATTTGAATTTTATGAGCATCTTTGTGAAAAAGCAGAAAGGGATAATGCCCATTTTGCAGATGCCTAACAGCCTTTTTTTTGTCTGTTTATCTGCAGTAATTTCTTTTAAAGCCATGACCTGTTTTTGATTATATACTGGTCATTGTTTAATTCACCCTTTGCTGTTAACACCAGTGTAATATTCTAAGTCGCTTAATAAATAAGAAAGTGACATTGCCCATGCAGCCTCTACAATGTCTGGGATCCGAGAAGTCTATGACATTCCAAAAAGAATAGAGAAACAATAAGATAATGATTCCCCTGCCAAGCACTCTGAATACTACATTACACTGAGTTCCTTCAACTATGCACACAGGTAGGAATGTTCTTTCTGTAGAGGTGAGAAAACATGAGACTCAGAGGAATTAAAGAATTTCCTATAGCCATGTAAATAGTATATGTAAAAGTTAGAAGTTGACTCCAACTGCCTGTGACTTAGTCCAAATCCTCTACTTGTTCCAATATGAGATATAATGTTAGTCCTATGATAGTAACATCTGGTGCCTCCAAATCACTTAATTGGAATGTATTTACATGGAATCAAAGAATGTTTGTATCACACAAAACATTCCATTTCCCTATGTACTATGCCACTATATATTTTAGCAGTGCCTACTAATGGTTTCTGCATATTAAATATGGGTGATAATATTTTACTTAAGTGAAGATCAGTTCTGAGGCGATATCAAATAAGCTTGAAACAAGACAACCACACAATGCCTTCTGTTGATTTATTTTTCTTTTCATATTGGTACAAAAGTTGGCATCCAAAAGACTTCCTATTTTATCAGAGCCTGGATATGAACTCATAGTTTTGTAACCTAACAAAAGTTCAAAAAAGTCTGCTTCCTGAAAGTTTACATAAACCTAAAAGTTTATTACTCATTTAAAGTTTCATTTGTTACTGATCTCTTTTGTCATTATATTGAACTTGTATAAAAAGAGTGACATGACTCTTTATTCAGATATTTCTCCACATTAACTAAAGAAGAAATATAGCACATTGCAATATTTTAATCATTTTTGGTATGGCACTTTTAAACAGCCAGGAAACTAATAATAGGATGGTCATTTTTTTTTTTCTGTATTATCTGATGATACTCCACGTTACTAAGAAAATTGTCTCAACTCAATTCAGAAAATGGTTCTTAGGCTATCATCTTTATGTCAAGTACTGTGTTAGTCATGTTCATATGTAATAAAGAAACAAATTATAACAAATAATTCTGTAACAAAGGAACCACAGAGTGTAAGGATGTATCAGCAGGAGGCAATACTGATTCCAGCTGTGACTGAGACTTCCTGAGAGAAGACTTTTCCTGAGAGAAATAAACTCATTTATTTATTTATGTATTGACTTATTTATTTGAAATATTTAATTGGCAAGTAAAAATTAAATACTTTCAAATGTGACGATTCAATATATACATTGTGTAATGATGACCACATTCAAACTAGTTAACACAGCTATTTTCACCTATGCTGTATATTATATCCCCAGAACTCGTTCATCTTAAAACTCAAAATTTGTACCATTTGTACATCTTCCCATTTCCCCAACCCTCTATAATGAGATACCTCCTCACACCAGTTAGGATGGCTATTATGAAGAAGACAAGATATAAAAGGTGTGGAGAAAATGGAATCCTTGCACGCTGTTGGTGCAAATGTAAATTAGTACGGTCATTATGGAGAGCAGCATGGGTGCTCCTCAAAAGATTAAAATTAGATCCAGCACCCCACCTCTGAGTATATATCCAGAGGAAATCAAATCAGTATGTTGAAGAGATGCCTGCACCCACACATTTATTACAACATTATTCACAAGAGCCAAGATATGGAATCAACCTAAGTGTCCATCGACAGATGAACAGATAATATAGTTGTATTATGTATACACACAAAGGGACACTATACAGCTTTAAAAAAGAAGGAAATGCTGTTATTTGCAGCAACATAGATGAACCTAGAGGACATGATTCTAAGTGAAATAATCCAGGCACAGAAAGCCTGTCCCATTTTAACTGGATGGAACCAGGGTGTGGAAGGGCATGAGCTCAGGAATGGGGACAGCCAAGCAGGGGAATTTACTAAGTCTGTTCATACAATGGTGGGATCTCAGGCTGTAGAAAGAACCAGAGACCAGACTGTGCCTATAGAGTCCTGCTGAGAATTTTCAAACATCTTCACATTTGAGAACCACTGCTCTTCTCAGTACAGCTTTTGTTTTTGTTCACTCTGGGCACCAAAATGCTGCAGGCAGAGAGTGTTTATTAAGTTTCACTTTATTTGGGGTTCTCTTGTCAGGACACTGCATGCATATTCATTGCCCTAAGACCCCTATGAATTCAGTACTGTTATTATTCCAACATTAAAGATGAGCAAACTGGCAGTTGGCACAACTTGTCTAAATCGCAGAATGGTTATTCATCGGCAAAGCCAGGACTCACACCGATGTGTCCCTTATCCCAGTGTCAGTGCTTTCAGCTGCCGTGGTGCCACGTTCCTGGTCAGCCCTGCTCCCCTGGGCCAGCCTGGGCCCACAGCAGACAGCGAGGACGGGTTTTCTCAGGCACAGTTTACAGTGTGCCAGTTCAATCACATTCGTGTCAAAATGGCTCCATATGAAAAATACTGCTGGTGATGATACTAATTTCTAGTCCCTCCCTCACTTAAGTGCTGGTGAAACCCCTTAGCCTAATTTAAGTAAGAAAATTATCTTTATTCTGATTGGCCTGACCAGGATTTATTTTTCACTTCTCTTTCTCTTTGCCTGGAACAATGTACTACACACGCCTTCCGGTGTTTTGGTTTCCAGACCCACTTTTTTCCCTTAAGAAAATGAATCTTCCAAAAGTGCTTTTGTTTATGTGTTCTATCTACTGATATATGCCATGTTAAAACACACGCAAATCACATTTGTGGATATGACCGCCAGTGTCGTAAGAGACTGTGTTTAAGCATCAGGAAGCTGTCAAGCTCATAGTGCCAGACTGATGTTTTCAAAAATTCTAATTTTCACTTGAAAGCTCAGATTTTGTCATTGAAAACAAATGTTGTCAGCTATTTCCCTTGATACTAATGGCTCACTTTATTCACTTTTCAGAGAGTATCTGCCAAATCTGTGTTTGAATAACCACAGTTTGTCAGGCATTCTTTCAAATATAAAAGATGTTCTATGGAAAAAATGGGGCATGCAGTTTGCAGCTCTAATAATCACACAGGTGATTTATCTTTAGATGACCACTGCATTTCTCATTTTAATGCATAAAATATTTTTTTACATGCAAAGGCAATGTAGGTAAACAAAGGGTTTGTACCCCCATAATATTCTGAAATAATAAATAAATAAATAATAAAAAGGGATGAGTGCTAAAGAAGTAAGATTAATAATATTAATAATTTTTGATGCTTCATCAAGGGCATTCTTCAGTATAATGTTGTTGTTTAGTTTGTCGAATGGGAGTGTGTGGTGGGAGCAATGGGATGACCATCAGCACGGCGTTGTGGCCTCACCTTCATTCCTGAGCTGCCATTGCTTTTGCATGATCCGTGATAATGTCAGCACAGTTGTTCTGGAATAAACCAAGAGATCCAAAGCAGTTATTCAATATTTTGAATATTTCAGCACTACTTGATTTTTGTATTCAGTACTCACATAGTAGAAACTATTTCTCCATGATTATTTGGTGCCCATATTGGACGAGTGCAAGCCAGTGAGCAGGTCTTGTCACATGTGTAGATTTAGCCATTTCCAAAGCAGGCTGGGCGCGGTGGCTCACGCCTGTAATCCTAGCACTCTGGGAGGCTGAGGCGGGCAGATGGCTTGAGCTCAGGAGTTCGAGACCAGCCTGAACAAGAGCAAGACCCCGTCTCTACTGAAGAAAATAGAAAGAAATTAGCTGGACAACTAAAAATATATATTAAAAAATTAGCTGGACAACTAAAAATATATAGAAAATAATTAGCCGGGCATGGTGGCGCATGCCTGTAGTCCCAGCTACTTGGGAGGCTGTGGCAGGAGGATTGCTCGAGCCCAGGAGTTTGAGGTTGCTGTGAGCTAGGCTGATGCCACGGCACTCTAGCCCCGGGCAACAGAATGAGACTCTGTCTCAAAAAAAAAAAAAAAAAAAACAAGCAAAGTACAATTCTGTTCATGGGATATTAACCTGAGACTTTGGGTTTTCAGCAAAAATTTTTAAGTCAAGTTACTGTAGGGTAGGAAAGTGGCACTGGTTCTTATGCTGCATTTTTACCCAGGCATTCAGCAGTTTGTGCCTCGACTGTCTTGTGTGGTCTCCACGCAAAGCAAAGTGATAACTCACCCTCTGAGATGCCGCCCTGGCCTTCTCATTTCTGGTGGGAAAGTCTGCAACAAACAGTTTATGAATTTTCAAGAGCTCATTATATCTCTGTTAAGCACAATCACACACTCAACTCCCTTTTCTTTATTCTTTGAATGATCGGTCTCAAAATGATGCTGCAACTTACCTGGCACGATAACATCATTCAAAATGTTCTACTACATAAGATTAAATATAGTAAATTATTAATATCTATAAAGCCAACAGAAAGATAGTTTTTATCATATTTTAATTTCTTCTATATGGTTTTACCATTTTTTTGAGTAGAGTCCTTCCTGTCATGAGTCAGTGGACCCTGACACATCGGCTTCATCTTTTTGAGCATCTGTAAAGTGACATTTGTAATCCCTTCTAAAGCCAGTGACCGATCCTTAAATATAAGGAAAATGGAATACAAACAAATTATCTGTATTTTAGAATAATACATTAATAAATTCCAAAAGTAAATAACAATATAAATAAAAATGAAAATTTAGAAATGCTTTCCAAAAATATATTGCAAAAGAAGACAAAAAATTGCACTTGCTTCTTTTTGTGTTTCTGAATATAACTAAGGAAAATTTCCAGCTTTAAAAATATGAAAAATTATTTATCGAACAGTAATGAGGCTAAAGAAAATTGAACAGGTTTAGCTGAAAGTAGCCAGTACCAGATAGTAGGAGCACTGAGACCCAACTGAGTTAATCTCTGAAACTTAATATACTACATGAGAAAACTCTGGAATGAATCTATAAACACACATTCTATTAGTCATCAGAGTGATAATGACATCATCTCATGTGGCCTCTAGAAAACTCAGCTCTACATTAATGAGACAATGAAAGTGAGAAAGGCAAATACTGCTGTAGAATTCTTATAAAAGGCAGGTGACCTCACGTTTGCCTGAAAGGGACACAGGCCCTCCCTGTGGTCCGCAGGCCCATTTTGAGGACCTCTCATTTACTACCAATGCCAGACTACCTTTACTTAGGGGTAAGCGGGTCAACGTCCTTTTCTGGGGAATGTAGTTCAAACTGAAAACAAAATCCACCTGCTAAGCAGGAAACCTGAATTTTGTGACATTTTCCGCGTAGCAGTATTACACAACTCCTTGGCAAAGAATACAGGCTTCAGGGCCATGGGGTCTTCTTTAAAGGGACACGATAATTCAACCACCCTGATTTTATTGATGAGGAAAGTGAGAGCCAAAAAAACTGAGTATCCCAAATCACAACTAGATGGATGAGGAGGTGAGATGATGGCCCAGTTTTACTTTTTGTGCAGCTCATATTATCTGTAGTATTAAAAAAATACTTGGAAATACATTCACGATTCTAACTGCATTATAGAGTTCCTTTAGAGTTCCCTTCAGGAGCATTTACAAAGAACTACATGTAATTTAACCACCTCCTGAAACAACCCCCATTTGCCACAGGCAGGAATACTGTTTGACCTAAACCAAAAAAATAATAATAATTAAATAAAATCCTCAGCTTCTGCTGCAATTAACCATTGACCCATTTGAATGTATAATGGAATAAGAGCAAGATACAACTCCATGCATTTGGTCTAAGCTCAGGATTAGGTGGAGTGCAGCAGACAAAGTCCTCCCCTTTGTCTTACCATCTTGTCCTATTTAATTTCTTCTACACCTGAAAGCATTTTCTCTGCGTATTCATTATCCACACACCCTATCCTATGAATTTACAGGTTACTTAGAATAACCAAAACTCTTTGACATGTATGTCCACCAAGAAACAGAAAATTCTTCCTGGATGGCAGAGAATGACTCGCCAATCAAAACATGATTTTTGAACCACCACATTTAGCCAAGCTCACTGTTCCTCCATGCTGCTAAGTTCTGCCTTTCCTTCCTTGAGATATCCTAAAGATTAAATGAAGCATCCATGTAAAATCCTCAGCACACTGTTTCTTACATGCTAAAAACCCAATTTTTGTGCTTTATTCTTGCCTGATTTTCAGGAAAATGCAAAGGTTAATGCTCTTATCTCTCCATGGAGTCAGCACGATTTCTGCATGCGTTTTACAGAAGGGATTTCATATTTTCTGTGTCATAACTTTGTCTCCTGGATGTATTTTTATTCTTCCTGTTACCTGGTGTCACACACTCTAGACTAATAATTAAGTATATATGTTCCAATGTCATACATCTGATGTATTTTGTTCAGAATTTATATTAAGCTATGAGTGTCACCTCTGTAAAATACTATTATTCCAAAAATCTATTAAAACATTTATTTCACAATATCCAAATTGTGTATTTATTTTTCCCAGTTATGAGAATGTAACTTTTCTAAGTTGCAAATTATTATATTCTCAGTTTGAAAGACTCATTGCTGCCAACAAAGGCATGCTACGTAGAAGAAAATTTATATTAGAAAGTACATTTTCCCACAATAGTGTCTTTTTACAACATCCAGAATAAATTTAGTTGTTCTATGATAAATGTTGAGGTGAATATCATTTAATTGTCCAATTTTCTATCCCATTGTCTATAGTTTCAAATCAATAAGTGAATATTTTTTCTTGTCCTTGTTGTTCCTTTCCAACAATGAAAAAGAATGTCGGCCGTAAAGACATGCCTTTGTGCTGGCCAAGAAATGTTTTGGCAAAGACTAAGGCATGGCATATGGTGAAGGAGACGGTATTTTACTAGGTGAATGGTTTGCCTGAGAGGCCGTTTCATCAAAACCTTCCCCTGCAATGGCCACCTGTCAAGTCGTTCTAGCCTGGACACCTTCCAGCTGGTTCTGATTCCTCTGGTGGCTCCAATTACTGAAGTGGAGACTGCTAAAAATCCTGACAGGGAGAGAGGGAGACCCCCTTGTACATTCCAGCAGAGGAGAGACCCTCCTCAAGCACAAGCTTTGCGGCTCCATAGACATGATATCCCACCTCCTCTTTGCCAGGAGGTGCCAGGAGGTGGGCTTGTCCCCTCCTTTGCCAGGGAGATGCAGGGTCTTGAGAAAGATACAGTCAGAACCCAGCCAACCATGAGTTGTGTACCCTCTCTGTGTGACTCTGGGAAAGTCACTTATTCCTCTCAATTTCTTCCTCACAGGAGGAACAAGAACCCTGGTTAGTTCAGCTGACTTAAGGGCCTCTGTGTTAGGGAGGAGATAATAAAGAGAGAATATATTTGGTGGACTGGAGGCAGTTTAAACTTTGTAAAATTTCCTTAGTTCTTCTCAGGAGGCTGTTCGTGGATTTGAATATTTACAGTAGTAAATTCCCCAACTGCAGTATGTGTACTTTATAGTTAATAACTATTACTTGGTATAATACAGACTGCTGCCTATGGTAACTGTGATAACTTGAAAACATTTGATAATTTGCAAATTTGTTTGCTTCAATCCTCTGCTCAAAATCCTCCAAAGGATCTCAGTGGCAATCACTCATTCCTTCATGTATTTCGCAATTATTTATTGTATAACAGACCTGTGCTAGATGGCAGAGATATAACAGTAAAGAAAATGGACAAGGAAGTCTCAGAATTCTTAGAGCTTACATCTTGTGTGGGGACAGAAATGAACACATGAACATTTTAACATTTTGAGACCGTACTGATCTGTGTTTTTCCTTGACATCCCACCCACATTCATGTTCCCAACGTCTAACTATGGTCCCCATATAGTCCCAGAAACAGGGAATGGTGAATGTACCTTAAGGAAGGGGCTTCTAATAAAAGGGGAACCCTCTCTGGACAAAAGACAAAGTAAAAGGAAGCACCTTTCATTAAAGGCAGAGGTGTGAATATGAAAAGATTCAGTAAAAATCTTCAGGTAGGAAAGAGGATGACCTGAAACCTAAGAGCTCAGTTGCAGGCTGTAAGTTTGCTCCATGTTTGATACAAGGATGTGTATTAGGTCCTATTCTTGTAGCAAATCACTACAAACTCAGTGTCTTAGGACAACACAAATTTATTCTCTTATAGCCTTGCATTCTAACGATATTCTTCAGCTACACAGAGACTGTCAGAGGAGAAGCACTGTTCCAAGTTTTACATAAATTAATACTTTAGAAGTCTAAAATGGGTTAAAAATTGGTAAATGCTATGGTTTGAATTCATCCCCTCCAAAATTCATGCATTAGCTAACTTATTAAGAGATGTTCCTTAAGTATTAAGAGATGGTGCCTTTATGGGAAGTAATTTAGTCAGGAGAGCTTTTCCCTCACGAATGGATTAATGCCCCTATAAAAGAAATTTGTCCCTTTTTTCCTTCTACCTTCCCCCATGTGAGGATACAGCATTTGTCCCCTCTGGAGGACATAGAAACAAGATGCCATTTTGGATGCAGAAGGAAAAGCAAACAATAAGCACTACCAAACCTGCTGGCACCTTGATCCTGGATTTCGCAGCCTCCAGAACTGTGAGAAATAAATTCCTATTTTTTATACATGTATAAAAGAAGCCCTCACAGAAAACATAGAAATAGATGGCTTTTTCATGGCAGATGCACCTGTTGATGCCTCCTCTCCAAGCACAGGGCATCCCACATAGTCCGACTGCCCAGAGAGGTGCAGAGGAAGAAAACCCAGACACTGGGGATTCCAATGACATTGTCCCTGAATTCTCGTTTAATCCTTCTCTACTGTGATGGTTTGTCCCATGATCCCATTTCATAGATGAGGAAATAGAATCTGGGATGTTAAACGGCTCTTAACCTCCCTAGTGACTTCCCTACTTTTGCTGAGATAGCACATAAGCAACAGAAAAAAAACGGCACTGCCTAGCTATGGAGTCTCACCATCTTCTGGCTCATGACTTTAGGTAAATGGGACAGAACCTCACAACTGTGACATTCCTGTTGTCCCAGTGCTCCATGAAGGGAAACCCAAATGGCCGTAGGTCACCCAAAGCAGTAAGAAGAGAAAATGATCAGCGACCAAGTTTCTTACTGTCTGTTAAACAATTGTAAAATAACGGTTTCCTAGCTGAAGCACATGTTTTTTATCTGTGGTTTTCCCAGGGAGCATCAGCATGAACATATATGACTATGTGTTTTATTCTTATGCACAAACACACATATCAATATTGATTCATTAATAATTAAAGATTTCAAAAGTCCACATTTCATCCTACTATCCAGTTTGATTTAAATGTGAATTTTGCAAAGCCAACATCATAACCAGACTAAAGTAACAACCTCTCCCTTTCTATAAACTTTGCCCAGTTGACACACTGAATATCTGTCACTAAGATTTTAATTTAAGCACATTAATTTTGGTTTCCTGTTAGGCCTTTGTGCTGCTATTGTGGTTCAAACATACATATTTCCCATAAATTATTTCAATCCAAACTCTCCATACAGGTATTAGTGAAGAAAGGTGTTTGATTTGTGTTGCTTCAAATAGACAGTGAGGCTTTTGAATGGAAATGACTTATTCTAAGGCTAAGGTCATGTGACGAGTAATTTTTCATGCTGAATTCAGAGTCCAGGTTAATATTTTTTCTATTAAACCACAATGTATAGATTAGATAGTATAATTAAAATTAAGAGTAGGAAATTTGCTTTTTAAGTAGTTACAAGTTTCTCAATTTACCAGAGGAATCATGTCACTAATTAAAATATAAACTGAAAGAAATTAAGTTGTATCACAGGAAATACAAAAAATATAATGTATTGTTTTCAGTCTCTATTGTTTTGGAAACCTGTTTGCTGTCAATGGTAGGCAACTGCGGGATTTTGCTTGTGCCAGGAGGGGCTGACTCCGAATCTTTCTATCCTTCTTTCCTGTTTGAGAGGGTGGCTGGCCCTCTAGTGGAAGGTACCTGTTACTGCACAATGCGGGGCACTGGTGGTATGAGCAGGCTTCATGTGCAAGGTGCTGTTCTAAGTGCTTCAGGTGTACTCACTCACTCATTTGATTCTCACGCACAACAAATTCGTGCCGTAGATACTATTATCATCTCATTTTAGGGGTGAGGGTCTGAGGCTTATTGAGGTGAACTAAGGAACTTGCCCAAGTCACATGAATAGTAAGTGCCAGAGCTCCGTTTTAAACCCAGGTGTTCTGGATCCACAGCCCATCTTGTTAACGTCAATGCTGCACAGCTGGGCCCGTCACGGCGCGGGATGAGTAGTACACCCACACAAACACCGAACTTACAACGAGATCCACTTCCTCTAGGTCATGTTCAAAATGAGACTATTTTTTCTGAAACTGTTTATATCAATTTCGATTATAGAATTTAACTTTGTGATTCATAACTATACAGGTACAAGTTAAGAAAGGCATTATCTTATTCAGTTGTGTCATGTTTAATAAAGAATGTCCTGCTCAATTATAAAGGAAAGAGAGAGATAAAATGAATTAGTTTGTCCAGTCTCCAATTGGGGAATAGACAAGAAGGGAAAACATCAATGAGTAGAGAGGGGCCCCTAAGCTTCCGTGGCCGCCGTGGGAGAGAGCGTCGTACTGCGCCTCCCTGCCCGTAAGACGCCTGAAGTCCAGCTGGGGAGAAACCACAGCCCAGAGTTGAGGCACAAGGGGACAGCAGGTGTGGGCCAAGACGGCCTCGGCGGAGGAACCGTACGCACAGAAAGCGCCAGCAATGAAAGCAGACCCTGGAGATGCTGCAGTGGGCGAGACGCTGTTGTGAAGAAACAGGCTCCCAACTGGGCCGCCCAGGTCTGCACGGGAGGGAGGGTCGCGAGGCCAGAGGCACAGAGCAGGGCGGCAATGCACAGTGATGGAAGGTGGCCCAGAGACGGCTCCAGAGAGAAAGGGGGCCTCATTGCAAGGAAAACTGAAAATGAGGTTCAAGTTTAAACTGGAGCCAAGTTAAGGAGGAACTTGAATGCTAGACTGGGCAGACGTTATTTTTTGAAGTTTGGAAGTAGATAAAGAGGAAAACACGAATAGCAATTGCACACCTACTATGAAACAGTCATGGTACTGGGTGTTATAAATATAATCTCATTTAATCCCCATGAATCTTGAAACAGACAAATTTATCCTCATTTTACAAAAAAAGGAAACTGAGGCTCAGAGTTGATAATTAACTTGCCTCTGGTCCTTGCCAATCAGTAAGAGCCATACATTTTGAGCACCATTGTTGCTTGCCTTTTTGCACTGCTGAAAGTTTAGAGACTTCATCAGTGACTTTGGGAAGATGTGTATTAGTTCTATAAGTACCTTGGAAATGTGATCAGACAAGAATCAACAAATTTGGACGATGGCTTTTAAACACACTTTCTAGGAAGTTTGCTAATGTACAATTTGAAAGAGGCCTATGAAAATGCCAAGTTATTTCCTTTCCTTTTACTTCTGTAGGAGAGCTCCTCTGGCTGGCTTCCAAATGGAATGCATTTCAAATCACAGCCACTGGCTGGCTGTTAATAGTGCTTCAAGGAAAGGAATTAGAGACCCAAATTCTATTCCAGAATTAATTCAAAGTAGTTTGACAACTTACCTTGCCATAATAAATCAGAACAAGCTGGAAGCATGATAAATTTAATTATAATTGATTTTGTGTAGGTATTGCCACTCATTTGCATATTCACCAAGTCCCGTGGAATAATTTTTCTTACCTACTTGAGTGTTAAGGCTGAGGAAGGGCCAAATCATGGGGAGGGGAAACAACAAATTTGCCTATAATGAAAAGGCAAGCTGCTCGCTGGGACCAAGTCTCCTATCTGGAGTAAACTTCCCAAACTTAGTCTTGATAAAAGCCCACAACTGGCACAGAGGAGACCCCCAGTTCTAATGGAGCACGTGGACTCCATCTGTGTCTGTATCTCCATGAAGCCACTGTGGGCTTAGTCAAGATTTGCTGCTGAGCCTGGTTAGGGCAACACAAAGCAGTGATCAAGTACAACCTGTACGGGGAGGGAGCAGTGGGCAGAGAACGCTAATAGTGTCTGAGGTCGAATTTCCCCAGTTACCAAGCAAGAGCCGGCAGAACAGATTTAACTTACATGACATGGGAAATGTGACTTCTTCTGCCATTCCACATGTTGCAAGACAAAATGCACATGTAACTTATTTCATTCTCAGTCCAGAAGCCTCATGCCCAGTTCTATTATAGAAAGGAATGTGTTCAATAATTGGTTGGATTCTATTGCTTTCTATTGCTGCATTCTCTCTGATGCAGGAAACATGAAAGATCAGAGAGAAAAGTCACCCCCAAAAGAAAATACTTGATCTCCATCAATAGATACCAACTTACATGATGTGATTAAACTGACAGAGGAAGA
>CM052439.1:171480894-171517974 GCA_028533085.1 Varecia variegata
CTGAAAAACTTATTTCATGGAATACTGGAGGAAAATATACCTGGCCTGGCCAGAAATGTAGATATCCAGATACAAGAAGCACACAGAACTCCTGGGAGACTCAATGTGAAAAGGTAATCACCAGGTCACATAGTTATTAGGCTGACCAAAGTCAACATGAAAGAAAAAAAAAATTAAGAAATGAAAAAAAAGAAAAACAGGTGATATAGTTTGGATATTTGTCCTCTCCAAAGCTCATGTTGAAATTTAATCCCCAGTGTTGGAGTTGGGGGCTAGTGGAAGGTGTTTGGGTCATGGGGGTGCATCCCTCATCAATAGATTAATGCCTTCCCTGGGAGGAGGGGGAGAGTGAAGTGCTCTCATGCTATTAGTTCTCTCTGGTTGTTAAAAAGAGGCTGGTACCTCTCCTCTCTCTCTTGCTTCCTCTCCCGCCATGTGATCTCTGCACACAGTTACTCCTCTTTGCTTCCTCCCACGAATGAAAGCAGCCTGAAGCCCTCACCAAAAGCTAAGCAGATATCAGCACCCTGCTTCTTGTACAGCCTGCAGAACCATAAGCCAAATAAACCTCCTTTCTTTGTAAAAAAAAAAAAAAAAAAAAAAAAAATAATTGGTTGGGTGCACCCCCAACACTCTTCTAACCACCAAGTTAATAGTAATGGCTCCACTTTTTACAAAGAACTTTATTGCATTCAAAGTATACATCATCTTATTTAGTTTTCAAAACAACCTTTAAGGAGGAGTAGGATAAAGAGTATTACTTCCCTTTTAAGGACTAGAAAGCTAAAACACCGCTCAAGTGATTTGTGCCATTGGCAGGAGTGAGTTTGAGCTCTGGTGACTGAATTCCAAGGTTAGTGGTATTTCTGGCATATCTACATCTGCATTACTGTCCTTCCAATTCTAACATAAAACAATATATTTACAAAAATATCTCCAGGAGGTTCATTTTTATTACTTGTATAACTGCAATGAGTGGCCTTGTTACTTATGACTCCCCAGGTGTGCCCCTTCCAAGCTCTAATAATTGAAAATTTTACATTTGTTGTTGATAAAACCCTAGGTGTGTTAAATACAATGATCACTTGAAGGAATAAAGAAAAGCTGACCCATCTTACCACACCATCAGTTTTTATGGTTATTTTCTTCATAGCTTTCAGCCCTCTGTGCACCTTTTATTTTTTTACCTGAGTAATATTCATTTTAATGAATGTTCCATCTTTTCAATAGTATGAAAAAGTAGCAGCTTCTTTCTAAAAGCAACATTGTCTTCATTTTTCATAGATTTATTAGTGTGGGTATAAATTGTTCTGGAGCATTTTTTGCCCATCTTTTTCTTGTCATTTGCATAAGATGCAGGTAATTTACTCTCTTACATCAAACTAGATGACAAAAATATTTTCTAAAAGTTCACATTCCACGATAATTTGTCATTCAGTGTCCTGTTATAGGAATATTTAATAATTTGCATAAAAGCACCCAAGGTAGATGAAGCAACAAGTTAAGTAGAACAACAACAACAAAAAAACTCCACCTCCAACACACACAAATGTACATCAAAGCTACACACTCTATGAACATAGACAGATACAAGCACTCTTTCACTAATTGGCAGAAAAGGGAATTTTGTCCCATATCTGTGGGCAATACAAGAAATGATCTTGTCAGGAGGTTTGACTTACTTTGGAAGATTATTACATGTTGTCCTAAAGCAATAGTGGTTTGAAACAGTTATCATACATCTAGGTAATGTCAAGGATACCTATACTGAAAAACTTGCTGTGGGGACAAGAAAATACTTTAAAATTGCTATTTTTTACTATGCATCAGCATTAAAGATTTCTTTCTAGAATATGTGGTGAAGGGAGAGTGGGATGCAATTTGGCAGTGGACTTGGGGATAGCACAGGGCCACCCCAGATCATGTGTTCTCTTTTCCTGGGCTCTCAATGTTAGTGTTTCTTTTCTCTGAATTTCCTGACGCCTGTCTGTGTTTAGTACATTTTAGTGCACTGAGAACTCATATAATTTGTTATACATTGAAGGACTCAATTGGTAGGTTGAAGAACTCTGGTGGCTTTAATTATCAATTACAGTATAATTATAGGTGTAAAATTATATTATAGTTTAGAGATATAAAATTATAATTATATATTATAGATACAGAATCATATATCCAGCTTAGATATCTTTATTGAAATACAGACAAAAATATTCAAACACATACTGCATAGCTCCACCAAGATACACTGTAAGCATCTCAGTCTCAACATATCCAATCTCCCCACTTCCACTGCTGCATCCAAATAATTCTTCCTCTGATAAGCCCTTCCTGCCATTATCCTTGTATTCACTCCTCCTTGCAAGCTTTAGACAGGAATTTCCAGGAATCTTTGAGTCTTGCCTTTTCTTAACAGACACGTTCTGCCACTGTGGCCAGTTGCTTCTGTTCTCTGTGATCCCTTGGCCTCTTTTCTCTTCTGCAGGGTTATTGCCCCATCTCATCCTGGTTCACACCTTCCTTGCCTCCCACTTGGACTGTTGCCATGAGCTCCCAACTGTTCTTGCCTCTGGTCTCATCCACTGTGTGCAGTGAGCATCTAAAACTCAGTCCCTGTCAGTCCACAATCCTGTTGACAATATTTCTCTTAGTTTGTAATGTAAAATTTTAGTTTACCATGGCATTTAAAATCTTTTTATGAACTGGTTCAAGCCAACCTCCACTGTGTAATCACTGGTTTCTTCCATAAACTCACTTATGAATTTCTAATGCACTCTGTATATTTTTTAAAAATTGAAATATAATTCACACACTATAAAATTGGCTATTGTAAACTGTATGCATCAGTCATTTTTAATATATTCACAAGGTTGTGCTACCATCACCACAATCTAGTGCCAGAATATTTTCATTACCCTCCCCTCAAAAAACAAAAAGTCTTACTCATAGGAGTAAGTCCTCATTTCCCTGCCCTTTATCCTCTGGCAACCACTAACCTACTCTCTGCCTCTGTGCAGTTACCTATCCCTGTCATTTCACGTAAATGGAACTGCACAATTTGCAATCTTGTGTATCCTCTTCTTTCACTAAGCATAGTGTTTCTGAGTTTCATGCATGTTTCAGCATGTATCAGCACTTTATTCATTTTTATGGCTGAATAATATTCCATTGTATGGATAAAACACATTTTAAAAATTTCCTTATTTATACTTCAGCTGATGGACATTTGGGTTGTTTTCATTTTTTACTACCATGGGTAATGCTTTTAGGAACATTCATGTACATGTTTTTGTATGAACATGTGTTTTCAATCCACTTGGGTATATACCCAGGAGCAGAATTGCTGGGTCATGTGGTAACTCTGTGTTTAAATTTTTGAGGGATTGCTAAACTGCATTCCATAGAGGCTGCAACAGTTTACGTTCAGCAATGTAACCAGTACTGTGTGAAGCTTCCGAATTTTTCCACATCTTCTTAACACTTGTTATTTTTCATTTTTTAAAAGTTATTACAGCCATCCTAGTAAATGTAAACTGATATCTTATTATGGTTTTTACTTGCATTTCCCTAATGACTAATAATGTTGAGTACCTTTTCATAAGTCAGCTGTATATCTTCTTGGGGAAATGTCTATTCAAATATTTTACCATTTTAAAAATGTTTAAATTTTATTAATAAACCTTATTTTTATAATAATTTTATATAGACAGGAAAATAGAGCCATTAATATAGAGAGTTTCCATAACTAATCCTCCCACCCAGACTTGCACATAATACCCCTTATCATAAACATCTTACATTAGTATGGTACACTTTTTCAACCAAATTTTATACATTATTAGAATTAAATCCATTACTTCTTCAAATTTCTTTAGTTTCTTTACCTAATTGTTTTTTTCTGTTCCGAGATCCAGGATACCCTGTTACTTTTAATGATTGTGTCTCCTTCAGCTTCTCTTGGGTGTGGCATTTTCTCAGATTTTCTTCGTAGATGATGACCATGACAGTCTCGAGGATTCTTGCTCAAGTATGTTGCAGGATGCCCCTTTATACTGGAACTTGTCTGATGGTCTCTCATGGTGAGATTGGGAGGAAGATCACAGAAGTGCCACTTTCATCATATCAAGCGTGCATGCTTTAAAGACCATGTTGACACTGGCCTTGATCACCACGCTGATGTGGCGTTTAACAGTTTCTCTATTATAAAGTTACTATTGTTTATTCTTCCTTCCCATATTGCAGTCTTTGAAGGAATTCACTGTTTGTAGCCCAGACTCAAGGGCTGTGAAGTCATGACTCCCCTCCTTCAGAGGGGAGTATGTACATAATTTATTTGAAACTCTGCATTAGAGATTTGTATCTTCTCCCTGTTTATTAATTTGAAATATTGGACTATAGTTTTGTTTTCTTGCGATGTCTTTGGTTTTGTTGTCAGGGTAATACTGGCCTCATGGAATGAGGCAGAAAATTGTTCTTTCTATTTTTTGGTAGATTTTATAAAGGATTTCTGTTGATTCTTCTTAAATGTTTGATAGAATTCAGCAGTGAGGTCATCTGGTCTTGTGCTTTTCTTTGTGGCAAGTTTATTTTTGTTATTATTATTATTATTGCTAATTTACACAACCTTTTTGACTTATGATATGCCTATCCAGATTTTTTATTTCTTCTGGAGTTACTTTTGGTAGTTTGTGTTTTTCTAGTAATTTGTTGATTTCATCCATATTATCTAATTTTTTTGCATACAGAAATTTGTCATAATCCCTTCTAATCATTTTTATTTTTGTAAAGTGAATGCTAATGTCTCCTTTTTCATTCCTGATTTGTCTAATTGAATCTTTTCTGTTTCTTGGTTAGTCTAGCTAAAAGTTTGTCATTTTCATTGATTTTTTTCAAGAACAGAATAAACTTGTGTTTTTATTGATTTTGCTCTATTTTTTAGGTCTCTATTTGGTTAATTTCTGCTCTTTTTTATTATTTTCTTCTTTCTGCTTGCTCTTGCTTTAGTTTGTTCATCTTTCTCTAGTTTCTTAATATGGAAAATTAGGTTGTTGATTTGAAATTTTTCTTTTTATTTTTTGTAGGGTCAATAGATTGGAGTTCTTAATGAGGCAAAAAAAATTTTGACCAGGCACTGAACCCAGGCTGCAGTGGTAAAAGCACTGAATTTTAACTTCTGGAGTATGAGATGGAGGCAGCTAAAAGAGTTTTTGAAATGTGGCACCAGAGTAAATACACTGGCAGGAGGGGAAAGATTTGAAATGTTTTAGAAGGTGATGCAGTTATTGGCAATAATGTGAAGTTATGACTTTAGGAAATCCTTCTTTTTTAATGTAGGTGTTTACAGCTATAAATTTCCCTCTGAGCACTGCTTTTACTGATCTTTTAATTTCTAATATGTTGTTTTTTCATTTTCTAATTTCAGTTGTGGGGAAAGATAATCTTTTTATTAAATAGTGTTGAAAAAAATTGGATATCCACATACAAAAGAATAAAATTTCACCCTTATCTCACATTATATATAAAAAAATCTCAAAATGGATTAAAGAGTTAAGTGTAAGTTATGATTTATTCTTGATCCCATTGATTATTTAGGAGCATCTTGTCTAATTTCTACATATGTATAAATTTCCAAATTTCCATCTGTTACTGGTTTTGAATTTTAACCTAATATGATCAGAAAACATACCATGTATGATTTCAATCCTTTAAATTACTATTTCAATCCTTTAACATTTATTCAGTCTTGTTTTATGAAATAACCTGTAGAATGTTCTGTGTACACTTGGGAAGCATATATATTCTGCTGTTGTTGAATGGAGTGTTCTAAGGATGTTTATTAGATCTAATTGGTTTGTAGTATTGTTCCAGTATCCTATTTCCTTGAGGATCTTCTAGTTGTTCTATGCATTATTGAATGTGAATATTGAAGGCTGAGAGAAAACACCTAAGGAAGGAGCTAACATGGAAGAGCCTATCCACCCAACCCCCAAGACTGAGATTCAAATATTGCTGATGAGAATATATCTGTGGCCCACAATCCACTCTCCCAAAATAACAAACAGCAACAATCCACCATCGGTAAAGTGGCACCATAGGCTAAAGTTGGCAAACAGGAAACTAACTCCTGGGGTGCACATAAAATTCACTAGAGGTGGTGTGCCCATGACAGCTGTGTTGCAGGAACAAGATGAAACCCCTTCCTCTTGCAGTGACCTTTCAGTATCCTCTGATACTGTACCAGCCGGCAAAGAACACGTGTTTGCAGGGTACAGCGTCAGTATCACAAGGAAGGGCAAAGAAGAGTAGGTTTGAGCTGAGGGGCAATAAGCTGTCACATGGCACAGACCATTCCCTTGGTTCTCAGCTTCCATACTCACCCTTCTACATATATTTGAATTTCCATACAACAACTCTACTGTATATTTCCACCTAAAAATGTATAGCTATTCTTAATATAACTAAGTTCTTATTCCTCCCCTGACATGAAGAAGCACACAGTCCTAACCGTCACTGTGTCTTTTGTTGGCTGTATTATTAACATTAATACTTACTACTCAAATTCAGTTATGATACCATTAAATATTCTGTTACTTAAATATGATATGCTAAAGTAATTTCCAACAACTTGTACATACAATTAAAAAGGAAAGAAGAGGTAAAAAGGAAATATTTAATATATACAAATAATATAAATATGCAAATATTACTATAATCCTCATTTTTGAAATGAGCAACAAGGCTGTAGTTGATACATGTGGGGTTTTTTCTTTTACTAATCACATTTATTTCCCTTTTCTTCAGCCGTAACCAAAGCTGGTCAGTGTTCCCTATTCAGTGGAGTGGCCCCAGCCCTCATTCCTGTATACTATTGATACTGAAGAGTTCTACCATTTTGATTACTATAGTTTTTCCATTAAATTTTAATATTGGTTATGGAAGTACCAAGCATTAGCCCTGAGAAGTATTATGGGTTCTAGACCCAGTCTTCCTCACCCTTCATTTTGTAATAGCAATGGAAGTTTTCTTCAATAATAAGGATAAATTACTCCAGTAAGTAGAGTAACCTCATTTTCTTTCTGTTAGTTCAATAGTGTAAAAAGACTGAGATGTCCAAAGGCAGTCTCATTTCCCAATTCAGTGAGCCATTGTTGTGCATCTGGGCACAACTATTCCTCTTTAGGAAATAAGACCTCAAAACCAGTAGATCTCATTGTCTCTGGGAGAAAAAGCAAAGCTTTTGTAAATTGGCTTTCAGGAACAATTTTGAGAGGAGACATACCACCTTCCACTCCTTGATCTCTAGACTCATGTATTCTGCCACTGGGGAGAAGGCACCATAGGGTGGTCTCTGATTCAGACAATGTCCTGCATCCTGTAAGACAGAATGTCATTCTCTTAGGGCATTTTGTTCAAACTGGTGCCAAAACTTACTCCCCAATAAACCAGTCTACCATTCGATTAGACCATCTGCTTCCAAGTCGTGGTTATGGGATAAGACCAGTTAATTCTATGCACATAAGCCTATCGTTGTACTTACTGCTGTGAAGTTAGTTCCTGATCAGAAGCATTGTGCAGGATTCGTGATGACAGATAAAGATTTTGTAAGTCTGTAAATGGTGGTGCTGGCAGGGCAAATCCATATTCAGAATGTGTCTACTTCAGTGAGGATGCTTGTATTATTAGGCATATACATGTATTTTTATAAATGTGGAGTTACTCTTTAACCTGTTTTTCCTCCCTTGACATTGTGTATGAATATGTTCCATGCAACAAGCTATTTGGGATTCTTCATCATAAGTATTGGCTCTCTCATTTCCATGCTGGGAATGTACAATTTTTTCTTGTGGGAAGTTAGGTGGATTCCAAGTGTTGTTATTGCAAACCAGGCAGTGATGACTATCTTTGTGATTCTGTCTTAAGATATTTCCCATAAATGAAATTACAGGGTCAAAGTTTAGCGCATACTTGAGGCTTTTGATTTGATTGCTATATCACTCTTTGGAAAGATTATAGCAGTTTATACTTGCAGCCCATTTCCAAATACCTTCACTAGTGCTAGGGGAAAATCACCTTTTTAAAAACAATTGTTTTAAAGGTAGAGCCCTCCTGAAATTGTGAAAGATGCTGAGAACATGTACGTATTTAATTAGGAGAAGGCAAGGCCTGCTGTGGAATCCCAAATTCAGGCTCATTTACCTGCTGTGCAGCTAACACCAAATGCTGTGACACCAGTGCCTGGAGATGGAGAAAGGTTTATTCGATTTGTCCAAAACAGGAAGACAAGAGAGCAAATTTCTCAGATCTGTCTTGTCACAGACACCAGGCAGTGAGTTTTTATGTGGGGCAGGGAGTAAGGTAAGGGCAAGTCTGTGTTGCTTTTAGTCTAGGATAACACCCTGAGTAACCACACTTCTGGGTGTCAGCAGCTAGTCACAGCTTTTTCAGGGGTGTTCATTCATTCTGTAAAACAAACTCAGATTCTCCCCATGACCCCGGAGTTGCCTCTTCCTGCCTGGCAAAGAAACAGGTGCATCAGCAGTTCATTGTTGTGAAAACAAGGCGTGCTGGCAGGAAGCATGTGATTAACATGTGTAAACAACCAGGGGCCTGGTCCAATTTTACATTATTTCAGTCATTAAAAATGCTGGGGCACGACAATCCACAGGGGTCCAGCCACAGGCCTATCAGTATGAGTGGGGTAAACCTTCTCAACCAAGAGATCGCGGGAAGTGCTCGTGGGCGGGGACGTGGTTGTGTGAAATAATGATGCAGTCAGTAGCCGTTGAATTGATAAAATTACATCTGTGTTACTGATAGGGCATCCGTCCTTTCCCCCAGGCTGCCCCAGTTATTTGTGAAAGTTGCTAGAGGGTGCCCTGTGTGTCCCCATAAGCACAAAAGTGTGTCTCTTTTCCCTTCTGTCTAGGTAAATTCCCATTTTGCTCTGCCTGCAAGGCCTCTGGAGGGCCCTCCTACCTCTCCAGCCTCATGAGAACACTGGAGACCCACGGCAGGTCTCAGAGCTTCTGGGCTTCTAGGTTGTGCACAGGTGCTGCGCAGAGGCTGAGAGGAAAAAGGGGCTTCTCCCAACAATCATAGTTAACGTTAAAGGAAGAGTAGTGAAAAAAAATTCTCCGTGGGGACCTGTAGTGCACTAGCTATGGACTTCCAAGTGCTATCAGCATGCTGTGAGGAGCTATTAGAAAGCAAGACTGAGTCTTTACTTTCTCTGTCAATGGGTCATAGGGAATTCTCCAGGAAGCCATAAAATGCACTGAGGAAAAGGAAGCAATGCAACAGAATCAGCAATGAAGTATTCTGATCCACCTGCCCACAGGACAAAATTATTGTGAAAATTTGTTACCAAAAATTATGATAAATCATTAATGAAAAATATGTGGAATATTCTGCAGTCTAACAGAGAAACAAAAAAAGTCCTGTGGTCAATTTAAAAAAATGATTTAAAGTACCCAAAGTTATTCTCCTTGAAAATTAATTACCGAAATAGGCCCAGTAATTAAATAGAAAAACATTATACTTATTTAATTAATCTGTGTCTAGATGGATCATGTGAAAATGAAACATTACTTCTATGAATAAAAAACTCATTAAGTTCAAAGCCTGTCTTTAATAGCTAAATCCACCAAAGAAAGAACTTGAAGGAAGGAAAAGAAATACATACCTCTTCTCATATGTAAAACAGATTCTTCCTTTTATGCTGCTCCATGTGTCCTGCCAGCACTGTGACCTGGCAACATCTGAAGGAAGGGCTGATTCTGTTTCAGGAAGGGGCAAAAGACTTGCAAATCAAAGGACTGTTTGAAGAGCAATTGAAGATATATTGCTCATCTCATTTCATAGATTTTTCCAGGCAGGATATGCCCTTCAGCACCAGGGCACAGGAAAAAGAAATGATTCGTCCAGATACCTTCTTAAGTCAGAGAATCATAAACAATAATTATGAACAAAAATCATCCTGGAAGATAGAAATGTCCAACCACTAAATTAGAAGGCAAATGTTACTCTAGTTGAAATTGGAATGGAAAACAACAACAACAAAAATAGGGAGAGGAAAGAGAAAAAAAAGAGGATCTCAGCATGGAGAATTTTTCTTCTTACTTTTTTTCACAGGATTATATTTTGTTGGGGAAACAAGGTGATGCGGGTGATTCTCTGTTCTTTCTAATTCAGGTTCTCAGAGGCTGGGTGTGCCTGATATTTCTGGTTCGAGGAGTTTGTGGCAAGTGTCCAGTTTTGTGTGTAGATGAAACTATGGTTTCCAGACACGTGAGGTCCACATCCCCTTTGGGTACCTTCACAAGGGTTAGGTCTTGTGACCCATTCTGGTTTCCTTTCTCTCCTTGTGGTTGGTATAGAAATTGCATCTGAATTCTCTTCTGGTTGGGAGTTTCTGGTTTTGTAAATGGCCTAGGATGCATTCAACTATGGGTTTCTTCTTAAATTCATGACGTTAATCTTCAGATGTTTCTTTTAGTCTTGGCAAGAATATACAGCTTGCTCTTTCACGAATCTGATTTAATTAGCCATTAGTGTGTTTATTCTTTTTCTTACTGATGTTTAATCTTCACTGCTGTTGTGTTTGTCATGTGCTTCCCCCATCTTGGATGAAGACAATATCTATAGACTTAAAGTACACAAAGATATATTTAAGACTGCTATTAGCAATGTCATTATTTTTTCTGCAGGGTAAGTTACTGGGTTTCTAAAGCAATTGACTTGACCTTAACCCTCAACTTCAAATGCTGTATGTGTACTAATATTATGTT
Source organism: Varecia variegata (assembly GCA_028533085.1). NCBI lineage: Eukaryota > Metazoa > Chordata > Mammalia > Primates > Lemuridae > Varecia > Varecia variegata. The sequence continues at coordinate 171,491,682 of CM052439.1, forward strand.
CATCATCTTGTTCCAGGGTAGAAGTGCTTCATGTACTGAGGTCTCATTCAAGGTCTATTAATGCAGAGTTCACAGGAGGAAGGCACACTGTGCTGAACTTTCCCTTTACAGCCTCTCTAAGAAAAGGACACCCTGAAAAAAATAGTAACGAAGGTAAAGAGCATTTCCTTCAAGTTAATAATGACATCAAGAAGTTGTCCTGGCTTTGCTAGTGTCTCAAATTCCAACGTGAAAGTGTAACACAAAATAGAATATAAGCAACTAAGCAAGACAAAACCCAAACATTTTCAAAGAATTCATTACATTCTAAGCACTGTGCTAGGTCGGGGAAATACCATGGTGAGTGTCTCAGTCAGCTCGGGCTGCCATAACAAAATACAATCAATAGGGTGCTTAAACACAAAAAATGTGTTTTTCACATTTCTGGCGGCTGGAAGTCTGAGATCAGAGTGCTGGCGTGGCTGGCTCCTGGTGAGGGACCTCCTCTTGGCTTGCCTCTTCCTTCACATGGTGGAACGAGTGAGCCCTAATCCCATCATCATCAACTCATCAAGTATTTTCTTTATAAATCCCATCATGGGGTCCCATCCTCATGAACTCATCTAACCCTAATTACTTCCCCAAGGCCCTACTCTAATACCATCACTTTGGGGGTCAGGGCTTCAATATATGAAGTCTCTGGATGTGGAGGAGACACAACAAAGTCCACAGTGCCCTGGGTTCCCTCTAAGGAAGGCAGATCATGGTAATGGGTGGCTCTGAGTAGATTCCCCAGGAGCTCACAAAACCATGCAGAATGTGCCAGGCTCAGCACACAGAATTAAAGCATGGAGGGAAAGCACATTGTGACATGTCATAGGAAGTCCATTGGCACAGCACAGTCACAGGATGGGGTCAGTGCATTCATAGTGGGGTGGCTGGGAAAAGAGTCAGGAGATGAAGCTGGAAAATTATCATATATCATATAAAGCCTTATATATTTGACCTTTTTGTAGAAATTAAGAACTATTGAAGGGCTTTGGAATTTACAATGATTTTTAAGATTTTCATTGTAGAAAGAAAATTCTGACAGAGAGCAACCCCAAAGCAGAAATATTGAAGAGGTTCCAGTGAGAGATAATAAGAACTCAAACTAGGCAATGATGAGGATTAATGACAGATGGAACTGGGACAAGAGCTTTTGGGGGGGAGGGATCTATTAAAATGGTGGGATTCATGCTTCAAAAAGGGCTCATTTAAAAATATGGTGAGATAGATTACTCTGGGGGTAGCGTGCTTCTAGGCTGACTTCCAGGCGTGTGAGTGGATTATGGGAATGAAATTGAGGGAATGGAATAGATTTGGGGGGGGTGAGTTAGAGAAAAGGGCTCACCTCTGGACCTGCCAAGCTGGAGGATCCCATGAAACCTGCAAGGGAGAAGTCAATGGACAGCTGGCTGTGTGCACCTGCAGCAGGTGCACTAGTTAAGAAAACACTAGCTGCTGTAGCAAACAAAATAAATGTGTTTGTATATCTCAAATAAACCAAAAATAAACATGTTTGCATACTATCTCAAACATAAGTAGAAAACTATTACTGCTTATTTATGTAAATTCCAAAGATAGCATTTCTGATTGGGAGAAGGTTCCCCTTCAAGCAGTGAATTAGGAGCCCAGCCTCCTATTTTCTTGTGCCTCCATCATCTCCAACAGGTGACTTCCGGGATCCCCATGCATGGGGTGATGGGGAAGAAAGAAAATAGAGGACCAAGTGAGGGAGGTTCATATAGGCCACTTCTGCAAGTCTCAGACATTGCACACGCTCACATGCCGTTGGCTGAACTTTAGTTATATGGCCACACCTAACTGCAAAGGACGCTGCAGAATGAACACCTAGAAACTGTATTTATTAATCTCCATATCTCAGGGCCCTACACTTAGTATCTGTGCAATAAAATTAGGTATTGTTGTTAGAAGAGGGGTCTAGGCTGAGGTGGAATGTGTGAGAATACAGCATTATGTGGAAGCTGAAGAGGAAATCCCAAAGAAAGAGAGGCCTTTGAACAAACTTCTGGGAATTAATAAGGTTTCAGAAGTAGCAAATGGAATATTATTCAGCAACAAAATGTGCATACCACCACCATATGTCACAGCATGAATGTATCTGACAAATGTAATGTTGAGGAAAAGAGATTTTATGAAAGAATACACACTGTATGACACCATTTATATAAAATTCAATCAGATAAAATTGGTCTGAACTGCTAGCAGCCAGGACTGTGATTAATTTTATTTGGCACTTCGGTTGGTTTGGGGGAAAAGAGGACTTGGAATGGCTCGTGTAATTTTCTTTTTCATGGTCTGAGTACTTGATCGTAGGTGTGTTCATTTTGTGAAAATTTATTGAGGTAAACACTTTTGATTTGTGCAACTTTTGTATATTGCATTTAAATAAAGAAGCTACTACAGAATAAATTTTATACATGTTTAAAAGTTTCCACTCATATACTTTAATATAGAAATTAATTAATCGTACCTTAATTATGAACTCTTCCTAATTATTATTGGACTTTGCTTTATTTTCTCAACATATATATTCACATCCTATGAAGTTTTATTTATTGCTTTTCCCTTAAAGTGGGAATTATTTTATCCCAAAGGCAAGTTTTTCCATTAGTTTATTTTTGGATAATCAAACCTAATTATTTTGAATATTTTGATATACAAGGCAAGCATTCCTACATTGGACCCATCAAAGTAAGTTATGGCATTAGTTATCTTGAAAATTGTTTTAAAACAGTACTTTGGGTCTGTGGTGGAGACAGCTCTCCTGCCACCAAAGACTCATGCATTTATTTCAGACTGTATCTATTTTTGCTGGCTACTTTTTTATCTAGATGTGGCCATGTGTCAGATTTCTACATAATTGGATCTGGAAAGATGTAATTTATGCTGCTACCAGGCCTGGCCTTTAAAAGCCACCAGACAGACCTTTCAGTTTATCTCTCACCACACCATCTGGTAGGTCATCAGGGGATCCAGGTGTTGCACATGGCCAACTTTCCAATGTTGGGGGCCCCTGAATGACTGCACAAACATGAACATGCCCATTGTTCTTACAGGAGTAAGAAATTTTATTATGTTGAGTCACTGAGATTTCAGGTTTATCTCTTCTGTCTCTAAATATTATTCTTGTCTTCCTCACAATAATTGTAAACTGCCAGCTCATAATATTTAGCCTTGTCACCTTGCAGGACCTTCCCAGTGTGCACAGCCCAGGACTTTGGTGCTTAACCATGTACCAGTTAAATTGTCTATCCCAGAATCAGTCTTTACACCCTAAAATAACATTACGATCTGCCCACTTAATTAAAAGTCCTTCATCATCTTGCCATGTAAGGAAAACAAAGAATCCCACTTGGATGGAGAGAGCTTGGCAGTGGTTCAGATATTTAGTCTCCCTGAATTTGCTGCTGCTTTGTATATTTTTTATGAATGCAGCATTGGATAAAAGTGAAAAATCAATAGGTGTCAATTCTCAGAAAAGGAACTGGCTTCCAAGTAGTTCCATGATCCATAGTGGTCCTGATAATTAAAAATCTGCCAGTACATATAAGTTCCATGTGGGATGCCTGGGTTAAGTGGTGTCTTCTGCCATGAGACAGTGTGTAGCTATTGTAAATAAAGACCAGCACAGCACGCTCCAGGCCTGGCGCTTGAGGATTCAGCATGAGGTGGAGGATTCATACCTTTCAGTAGAACTCCAGGCCTGAGTGGTAGGACTTTCATTGAGGGAAAATGACTTTCTCTTCTCAATAAATTGGATTCCACATGACGACTGAGTTCTGTGAATAAACAAAATCTACTTGCTCCTTACTCAATTTGTTTTAGATCCATTTAAAAGAGGAATGCTGGGGTCCAATATGGCAGACTAGAAGCAGCCTGAACTCGCCGCTGTCAAGGAGGGGATCAAAGGCTGTGGGCAGAGGTTCACCCACAGATGGACTGATTCAGAGAGAGCTTTGTGAGTCATCAGAGAAGCGACTGGAGACACCCAAAGTGGGGGAGAGAGAAGTGGGTGATTGTTTGGAAATAGGCTAAGAGATGTGAAAAGTTTCAGGGGTTTTGCAGGGATTTGCCTTGAAGGAATCTGTGGACATGTTAGTTCATAGAACAGAAGCTGCTTCCACCAAGGAAGGCATTGTCAGAGGACATTTGCAAAGCAACATTTCTTCTTTGCTGCCCGCCATCGCCTTGAGCTTTTTTGCAAGGCAGAAGCTCGGTGTGGGTCCTTGGCGGAGAAGCTGATTAAAATACCTGCCCAGCAGATAACATGCAGCTGGAACTATCCTAGACTTCAAGGCTATTCCTGCTTCACTCCTGACTACATGTCTCTGTGTTTAGAAGAAGTAGATTAGAGTAGTACACAGACTCAGTGTTCTCATTTTATACATCTTATCTTTGATTTGTATGCTCAGCTAGGTCTGTTTCTAACTTAGGGCTTAACATGCTTATCTTAGAAGAATTTTGTAACTGTCTGTTCTTGTAGACAGCATTAGGTAAGGTTCCCCTGGAAACCTCAAAAAATAAACTGTACATGTAATTCTCTAACAAAAGACAACTATTTGCTCTACTAATAAATACTGATGTGCGACTTCACTTATGGTCTCACAGTTCACGGGAATACTGGAGACCCCTTAGATCCCCCATCATTTAAACTGCACTTTGTCTCTGTCTCAATTATTTCTCCATCTGTATTATTTCTTTCTTTATTTCCTATTATTTACAAATCCCTTGCGACGATCCTACCTTGGGACCTGTTTTACTGGGAGAGTAGCTAACTCCTGGCAGGTGATCCACTTGGCAAGATGGAAAGGTGCCTGGGGGAGCATCTACATGTAGGGGAGGGTCAGGTGAGAGATTGCTGGGGCTCCACACGTCCCACAGTGGACGATGCTACCTGAGCTGCAAGAGGGGTCCCCTATCACAGCAGTCCTCTTAACTGACCAGAGAGATTCTTGGAGACTGCAGTACCATTGCCCCAGAGAGCAGGTATCAATTAATATTGACAATTTAATTCTAAAAACATGGGTTAAATGAATAGAAATCAATAAATTTTGTTTTTCTATTTATGTTTACCTTCAAATTACACTTGAAATTTTTATTCTATTTTTGTAATAAAACACTGTGGCCCCAAGGAAAAGTTTCTGATTTTTTTTTTTTTTCCTGTGGCAGTCATTTTGTTAAGGAAGAAGCTTAGGTCATTGATTATGAACCAATTACATTTAATGTAATTTATTACATTGTTGGGCATATTATTAACATTTTATTATGTTTTTCTACATGTAGTATATATACATTTTTCTTGCCATAGGCTACTTTTAAATTATATTATACAGCCCCAGGTATAGCATGAGAGTCATACAAAATTTATTTTAATTTTCTCCCTTCCAGCCTAAATACTAATGTTTTCATGCATTTTTTTCTACATATGTCATAGACTTCTGAGTACACTGTTATTATTTTTGCTTTAAACAAGTACTTACTTCTTAAAGTGCAGTCTGCGGTCTCCCGTGGTTCACAAGATCCATTCAGGGAATCCATGAGTTTGAAACCATTTTCATAATTGTAAGACATTATTTGCCTTTTCATTTTCATTCTCTCATAGGAGGAATTTTCTGAAGGCTACATGATATGTGATACAGCAATAGACTGAATACAAAAGAAGATATAATACTTTATCTGTTTCTTATTAAGTATGGCATTAAAGAGATGTGTAAAATATAGAAAGCAATGCCATTCTTTTTTTCTCTTTTGAAAATTGTAGTTATTTTTCTTAAAAAGACATTATTTTTGTTATTACGGAATAAGTTTATTATTGATACTACTTTTAGACAAATCAATATTTTCATTAACATACTTTATTAATAAATGCATGCCAGTTTTAATTTATAATATGGCAAACATTAGTAGATATAACCCACATAAATTAATTCTCTGGGATCCTCAATAATTTTTATGACTATAAAGGTATGATGAGACAAAATGTTTAACTGCTTCTTTAAACAGTTAGTTATCTATTAAATAAAATTTTAAAGTATCTGTCTTATTTGCTTATATATTTCCCATTTCTTGGGTTCCAGATTTCTGTATGTATATACAGATTTCCATATACTATAATTTTTCTTCAACCTGAAGAAATGTTTTTATCACATCTTACAGAAAAGATTCATTGACAAAAAAAACTGTATGTTTTTGAATAAATATGTCTTAATTTAATCTTCATGATAAAAATTTAGCTAGATTTAGCATTTTAGGTAAGCATTTCCCCCAGCATTTTGTGGTGTTCAATATATCATGTTCCCTGGCCCTCTTCCAGGCACTAGGAATGGTTATTTGAGAAGGTCAAAGTGAATTTCATGTTAAGAAAAGAAGGTAGTTGGAATGAGAGAATAGATCAAAAGTATTAACTTGATATTTAATTCAATGTGAACATCTGCCCTTTTGACCAATCCATGTTCTATAGGCAGAATCTAGAGTATGTCCAGTTGAGTTGTATTATTAAGTTTATAATCTTCATATAACCTCAAATCTTTAAAAGCTTTGTTCAACAGTCCAAAGTAATTTTTAATTGGATTTCAAATCTTATATTAGGTCAATGGTATTGGTTTTTTTTTTTTTTTTTTTTTTTTTTTGAGGCAGGGTCTCACTCTGTTGCCCGGGCTAGAATGCCCTGGCGTCAGCCTAGCTCACAGCAACCTCAAACTCCTGGGTTGAAGCCATCCTTCTGCCTCAGCCTCCCGAGTAGCTGGGAGTACAGGCATGTGCCACCATGCCTGGATAATTTTTTCTATATATATTTTTAGCTCTCCATATAATTTCTTTCTATTTTTTAGTAGAGACAGGGTCTCGCTCTTGCTCAGGCTGGTCTTGAACTCCTGAGCTCAAATGATCCACTTGCCTCGGCCTCCCAGAGTCCTAGGATTACAGGCGTGAGCCACCGCGCCAGGCCTGGTATTGTGTTTTTAAGAAAGAGATGAAGAAGCAGTTGAGTGACATTTCTAATTTTTTTTCCTGGCATTTATTAATATTCTGCAAAAGTGACATCAAAAGCTTTATTAGGCAATTGTAATTCTTTATAGAATGTCACATTATTATTACTTAGTTTACCTGGGATTTGAACACAGGTATTTTCTTAGAAATTTTAAAGGGGACTGAACTTTTCTCCCTCTATACTGACAACTTTGACTCTATTTTAGCAACAAATGCAAACCTAAAATTTTCCAGAACAAAAAAAGATAAATCCATTTGCTAAAAAAGAAGTGGTACCTATCTAATACCATCAAATACCAAACAAAAATTATTCAAAAATTAGTAAATTCAAACTTTACAAGTGTGAATATTTAACAAACTCTCTGCTACATGCAGGAGCTTAGGCTGTCCCCTTTAAAAGAAGCAATACCTTGAAAGGGAAGTAGGAGACCAGTATGAAGAGAAAAAATATCCTAACAGATCTCAGATCCATTTCAGCTCTATGTTCCAGGATTTTGTACTGAAATATGTCCTATTGATGCTGGGATTCCCAGAAGGGCTGTGGCACAAACTAATGCAGGTTTACTCCCTTTGACTTTGCTGTCTGGGGCAGATGCAATTTGCTGAGAGCACACACATCCAAGACCTGAAGAGCTTCTCACCACCATGCACCTCAAACCTTTCTCAAATCTCTGCTTTCACCCCAAATGGTTTCTCTCTGCCTCTATCCAAATTCCACTCAGTCATTAGAGCTCAACCTAATGACCAGAACCTTCATGAAACTGTTCCAAGAAATGCAGATGTAATTAGTGCTCTTTACTCTGCAGTACAAAAGAATATTGCTTTTACTTTAATAAAACACCATATTGGTTGGCTGTCTATCTGTCTGTGCCCCTCCTAAGCTGTGCAAAAGGGCTTATTGCCAGACACCACCAGTACAACGTACGTATCAAACATGGAGTCTCCTGGGGATGATCTTAGGATCAGAGAAGTAGGAGAGCACACACACACCTGAACTCTCACTGTCCCAAACCTTGGTCTTCATACCCATGGCCAGCCTGCTGGTGTACAGCACCTATATGCCTCTGATGCTCCTCATATTTATGGGGTTGGGGTGTAGGGAATATTGTGTAACTATTACCAATGGACCCTCCCTGCTTTGATAAGTGGCCTTATTAGGAGGGTGAGCAATGGCTGCTATCAAACTGTTCTTCTATTGAACTAACTCTGACATCCTGAGTCATTTTTCTGCTGAATTCCTAAAAGAAAAGAGAATGTAAACCTTCAGGGCCAACCAGACTTGTCTCCTTGAGGAAAAGGCCCTGTCTTTGTTTTATATCCTCAATTCTAGCACATAAGGCAGGCAATAAATACCCTTTATGAACTGAGTGAACATCAACACCCAAAATATAATTTACATCCTGCCACTGTGGACAGGAGAACCCTGCATGCAAAACAATACATTGGCTAATGTTTGAGGTCTATAAAAATCTTTGACATGAACTTTCATTAGAATGTTTCACCAGATGCCCCCTTAGGTTTTGCAAGACACACGGTTTGAACAACAACACAACAGATGAGTGGTGTCTGGCCATCCACTGACAGGTGACACTCCACGGTCTGCTGTCCTTGGCCTGAGAACTGTTCTCAGTACTCCAGCCTTCCGTGTCCTGCTGGCATCCCTCATGGTTCGGTTGGCCTCATGGTATCGCATACTATTGTGTTCAACCTAATGGCTGCAGCAATTGCCATTGCTTTACTTTTTATGCTATATTTATTTCCCAAAGCATCTCTGAAAATATCCAAAAGAAGTGATTTTTTCCTTCAATTTTGCCATGTCCTTCCATGAAGCAAGTACACACTGTGGAGTGTGTTAAAGAGGAAGATGTGGTTCTAGTCATCAGACAAGTTACAGGCTCTGCTTTGACTCTGGCAGGCAGCAGGGTTTGAGTATCTTCAGGAGAAAAAAGAGGACAAATGCAGGACGCCTTTGTTACTGTCACAGAGGTTGTCCTAAAGTTTGAGTACTCCGTATTTCATGCCCCCATTTTGGAATGCACGAACCAAGAACAAAGATCCAAGAAATTTCATTTTAAAATGACAGGAACACTGGGCAAAGTGTACTGAAAACTTCAAATTCAAATTAGTCCAGGATGGCATCGGCCAGATGCCAAGCCTGTATTCCCTTGTTATGCAACCAGGGAAATTTGTATTGCCGTCTCTGAGGTTCAATAAAGACATGATTGCTGCTTAATTGAGAATAATTTTCCATGACTCTGTCTTAGTTTACCTATGTCTGCTGCATTTTTGCAGCCTCAGGTGGAAGTTCCTGTTACAGGATAAACTTCTTCATTAGTAATGTATCTTCATTATCAAGCAGCTGTGGTAAATGAACCTTGCTATTTTAATTTTTCATGTAATTTTGTGCCTATGCTCTCAGCTAAATGCCATCTACTTACTTCATTGCCACATGTATAAGCTAACAACAAATCTCAGGTGTGGGATGTTAAATCCAATAAAATAAAATCTCAAAGGGGGAGATTGACTTCCTGTGAAGCTTTTCTTACAAGTTCCGTGGCTTTGATGTCCCAATCATTGACCACTAAATTGCAAAAATAGCTCCTGCTGCTTACTTCTTTGATGGCTGTCACTAAAGACAAAATCCCTAGAAAATGTAATTGTTAATTCTCAGCACCAGAATCAGAAAACTCTGGAACACGTTGAAATATATAAACCACAAATCCCAGAAATTTCCAAATAAAGCCATAAACATGTTTTATAACTGTCACACATGAATGATGACCTCTTTTGGGTAAGCCAAACATGAGATTATTAGGATCATCATGATCATATATTTGACTAAGTCACTTTCAGTCAGGCACAAATCATTTTCCAAGTCCCCATGGAGGTGTTAGAAGTTGAGGTACAGTGCATTAGTCAGAAAAGAAGATGTGATGCTGCAGTAAAAAACAATTCTAAAATCTCAGTGGTTTTCAATGGGTAAGGCTTTTTTTTCTAGTTTACACAACGTGGTAGGGCAAGGATACTTTGCCCGTGATAATCACTCAACATCCTGACCCACGAAAGCTTCATCTCAACACAAACGAGCACAATCGCCACTGCAGGCACAGGAGGGTGTGGCTGTGGCACGTCACGCTCTGGCTCTCAAGGCTCCCGCCCTGCCCTTCTGCATTCACGGCCACTCAGCTTTCCAAGTTCAGATCAAGTCATGCGCCAGCCCACGGAAGGCAGTTCAGCCCTGCCACGTGATGGGAAGAAAAAGGAAAAGACACATATTTGTAAATCTAGTGACTAGGACACGGATAACCTGTTGGTAGAGAATGCGGGTTGAAAGGGACCATCATGGTGACCCAGTTTAACCCCTTCAGTTGACAAGTGGAAAAACTGTGAGTGGTGGAGAGACTTGGTGCTTGAGCCTCAGCCCTCGGATGGCCTCAGGGCTTCTGGTGAAGTCATTAATGTTTCAGGGTTCTGTCACCTGCCTAGTTCTTGGCTGGGTAAATTAAAGGCCCTCCTGGGACAAGGGAAGGTGGTAGGATTTAATAGACATCTCACTGAACCCAGAAAAGTCGTATCTCCAAAGCTAATTGAAAACTTGGAGAGTATGTTTGAACAGAATTGGCTTATTATTGTTATTTTTAATCAACTTTCCAAGCAAGTCTCAGAAGAGAAAAAGAATCTTTGGAACAATTGCCTGAAATTCTATACCTGCCTTGCTTAAAATCAGGGATTTATAAACCTGGCTAAAAATTTTTTTTTTAATATAAATGTCCAGGGCTGATCCAAGAACAAGTAAACCAAAATCTCTGAGCATGGGAATACTTTATCCCAATATGGGTTTTCTGTGTAAATTTAAGAACACTATTTCTCTGTCATGTCTACCCAAGGACCAAAAGTACAATAGCAACAGTTAACGTTAATTGTCACAAATGCACCCCAGGTGAGAGGTGGGTGATCTCAGGGCACCTGGACCCCAGGCTCTGACTTCCAGTGGTGTCATATCCCTGTTCCTGGCCCACAGGCATTCCTGCCCACAAGGAGATGCTAGTCATCTTCCTCAGCTGATAAACTTCTAATAAAGCATTACATTTAAATCTACATTTTTTTCCCCAGAATGCAATTTAGCTTCTTGCAAACAAAAGGCTTAAGCTATTCAACCAGATGCGGTTGTCTCACAGAAGGTGGCCAATTAGGGAACGGGCCCCAGTGAGCACATTCCACACATGCAAAAGCAAAATCAAAATATTGGGAATTTTTCACCCTGATCAGTTACTGCTGTCACTTCTTCTAAGCTAAATTCAATAGGCAAAACAAAAAGAAAAAGAAAAAGATAGGACAGGGCCGCTGTCCAGACAGTGAGGCTTGCCGACCGTGTCATTTTCTCTTGTAGGCGAGTCGGGTGTCCAGGTCCAGACAAGCTAGAAATGTCGATGTTTGTTTTCACATGGATTAAGAGACATGTCAGGTGCCATGAAACAGCTGCCTCTAGCAATGTCAGGAAGGAATGAGCAGCTGGACACCACGTGTCACTGGGGTGAGGAATCTGTGGCAGGTAGAGCCCCAAGCAGTGGGACCTGAGGCCTTTGCCGGGACTGGTACTAGTGGCCTTCAGGTAGCAGGGGAGGCTGCAGGTGAGCTGGATGAATCTCCACACGCAGGTGAAAGGGGCGGCCTCGCAAAAATAACCGGGACATACCTATTCCCACAATTTCCCCAGTAACAGTTAAAGACCAATCCTAGGGGTTCTCTCACTAACAGGCCCCCGGCAGGAGTTCCGTTTTGCACAATCTCTGAAAAGAGCTGGAACTAAATGGATAGAAAAGAGACGTAAATCTCTCTTTTTCAAAATTGTTTTTTGAGAATCTACTTTTACAGAGTTCTTGAGTAAACAGCAGGAGAACAAACTGTAGGTAGGCCTCAGTCGTATCTTGAGGACAGAGTCCCATCTCTGTGATGATCCCTTCTCCAAGGAAAGGCAGGGAAACCAACTCTTGGACTTTGACATCCTGCTGCCACTTTTGTTATCAACTGACAGCCATCACTACTTTTTTTCTTCATCCCTCCTAAAATCAGTGAGCCCCTTGGCATCAGTGCTGGCACTCCCTTCTCTTTGGGATATCATGCCGTCTCCCTGCTTTCCCTCTCTCTCTCTCTCTCACTCTCTCATTCTGTCTTTCCTCTAGGAAGAAAAAATAATTTTATTTTACTTTGATATATCCTGATCTCTGCATGAGCAATCTTTCTCCACCTGTGCCATGAGTACCTAGGTACCAGACTTTCCACCCCAACAATAGGTGTGTGGTTCCTATGCCTGGGAATGGAATCATTCCAGATGCTGGGATGAGTCACATGACGTCATTCACAATATGATTCTTTAAGGTTTGCTGTAGAACTTATTAAAATATGTGGGTTATAGCTTCAAGTGAAGTCAATTTTAAATTAAGGAGTGTGTTTTGGTAGTACACAGATAAGTCTATGAAATATCAAATTTAAATGTATTTCTGCTCTGAAAAACATTCAGTGAAGTGGAAAATATTGCACGATGTAGTTTTAAAATAGGTCTTGCTGTTGGATGCTTTGGTTCCTTGGCAGAGTACACATGTATCTCCTGTATGATAAATCAAATGAACACAAAAGCATGGTGTTCAGTCCCTCAACAGCTGTGAGACCACAGGGCTTGCAGGATTGGTGGCTTGAATATAAAAAAATGCTTGAGAATGTCAAACAGAAAATGCAGAAAACTGAATTGCAGTATGAACAAACACACAGGAGATAATAAATATTTATTTAAAGCCACATTTCTGTATATTTGATGAGAAATGGCTTATGGGGGTCCTTCCTTTTCCAGCTGGTATCAATACACACACACACACACACACACACACACACACATACTTGTGCATTTATTTTCTTCTCCTATAATTGCATCTGAACTCCCCAGGGGCAGAAACCAGTTTTGTTTGTTTGTTTTTGAACTACCATCAATCCCCTCGCACAGATCCCTAATCCTTGCTCTGAAGATAAAAATTGAGAATTTCTGATTTGTGGAAAGTGCTAGTAAATGTTCATGAAATAAGTGGGTGGCTGCAACAATGGATGGATGGATGAATGCACTACTTTATTGCCTTTCTTGTGTTTGTTCAAAGTGTTAAAATATTTTATATTCTATAGCTATTTTATCCTTAACATGTTTAGAATAAATTCCTTACTTAATGTTTTAGATATACTTCTAATATTAAATTCAAGGAATGATACTGGTTGAAAGACAATATCTAAAGTGAAACACTAGCATACGTTTCTCATCAGGGCTCATTGGGAACCTTTGAGCATAAGTAATTTGTCAGTGAGAGTCTATACAAGAAAAAGAAAACCATTCTGTGCGTTTTTAAACAGGCCAGTTTAAACAGAGAACATTTAAACAGCATTGTTTATACACATGATGGAAAAGTTGAGAATCCAAACTGCAGTTAGTGAGGCCACCCAGGGAGGCCACAGTAGGAGGCTGCTGCCACCACAGGCTGCAGGAACAAAGGCAGGAGACAGACACCAGAGCCCAGGGGTGGGGTCACCCTGTGGCAGAGGCAGGCGCAGAAGTCTATTTTCACACAGTGGAGACGTAGGCACTGCCAAACGCCACCAAAGACAGAGGGAGGAGAAGAAACACCCAGGTTTCTCCCCTCCCCTCAAACTCCCATTTCCTGCTGGAGCCTCCCACTGGCCGGATCCTGCCGGAAAAAGCTGTCCTGGGAGAATGGGAAACAACGTAGCTTGTGGGGATCAGTGCAGCGATGGAGAGAAAGGGATGGAAAGGGTGGAGAATGGAGTGAGGACCAAGAGATCCAGAAGCAGCCACAGGTGAGGGGAAGGGAGAAATCAAAGGTGGATATTCCTGAGTCCAACACGGCTCTGGCCACCAACTGCACTGTTGCTAACTCAGATGAGGAAACCTACTGCCAGGGAAGTTTTCCTAACCACCTAATATTCACAAGAGATTGATTCCGACTCTCTTTGTAACGACTGTGGACGTCTGAAAACAGCCCCCAGATCTCTCCAGACTTTCAGCAGGGTCTACATTTCTTCATCTTTGTTGTCAATAGATCACCTCTGTGAATTTAATTGTCTTTTGTGTGCTTTAAGAATGTCCTTTATCATTGCCCTGATATCATCTCCGATCCAAGAAACAATCCATTCTTTTTTATTCCCCTCATCAAAGGAAGTTGCTAAATTAGGGTAGAAGACTCTTTACTGAGATCTGGGCGTGTGCTCACCTTGAATACTGCATGAGCTAGAACTGGCAACCACCTAGCTCTCCTTGCAACTGTCCTGACACTGATAGTCTCTCTCTACCTCTTCTACGCCAATTTATACCTCAATTCTTTATTTTACCTGCTCTTCTCACTTCTTTCCTATTCCTGTATTAACTGTTCATTCTCTTTTTCTTGACTAGTACCCAGGCGCTTGAAATTCTTATTTATGTTGAGCATTTAACTCACCCCCGCTTTTACTGATAAACTAAGCTCCACACCCACCTCAGAGTGTTTCACAGATCAGCAAGAGCTCTTCTGTTATGGGAACTTCTCTGTGGAAAACAAGTTCGTAGATTGTATAAAATAACATTCATATTTTTCCTAAAGTGAATCTGTTTTCAAGTACTTCGTAGCTCTTAATAATGAGATCATCTAGAGATTCAGCACTCTTGGAAGTTGTAAGGTTTTGTTATTTAACCCAGCCTTGAAAATACATCTATTTGAAGTTACTTAATACAGCTTAGGATTATGTTAGTTATATGTGTTAAACATTACCTCATTCAGGTGATCAAAGTTAACATCAAACATTGATAGCAATTAGTTATGTTCATAGTGTATACCCTTGATATGATGTCATGAAAATGGGAGTTTATCTCTGTGGTCTTCCTGCCCCAAACTCACAACCCTCATCTAATCAGGAGAAAAACATCAATCAAATCCCAGTGGAGAAAGATTCTACAATATACCTGACCAGGATGGCAGTATACCTACATGAAGAGTGTGATGTGCACTGTCTGGGGAATGGACACCCTTGAAGCTCAGACTCGGAGGGGATGGGGGGGCATGGGCAATATATGTAACCAGAACTTTTGTACCCCCATAATAAGCTGAAATAAATAAATAAAAAATAAATTAAAAATAAATAAATAAATAAAAGTTAAAATGAATGGGAAAATATCACCAAAAATAACAAATGGAAAATGTAATGTGATATAATATAAACTTGTATATAACACATAATATAGTATATTAAATGCCATTGACAAGTTGAAAAAAAAAATATACCTGACCAGTGCTCCTTCCAACTGTGAAGGTCATTAAAAACAATGTCACAGCCAAGAAGAGGCTTAAGGATATATGACTCCTAAGTATAATGTGGTAACCTGGATGAGATCCTGGAACAGAAAAAGGACATTAGAGAAAAACTAAGCAAATTGTTATAAAGCAGGGACTTCTAATAATGTATCACTATCAGTTCATTATTTGTTACAAATGTAGCATACTAATGTAAGAGGTCGAAGATGGGGTGATCTCTGTACTGTCTTCCCAATTGTTCCTTAAATCTTAAATTGTTCCTTAAATTTTGAAAAGTATATTTAAAAATTTTAAAAAATTGTCTAAGAACTTGAATTTATATGAAATCTTTAAGCTTCTCTTTGAGATGAAGCTTAAGGATACATGACTATCATACTAAATGTAAGATGCGCCCTCACCCTGACCTGGGCGACGTCACTCACCTGTGCTGCAGCTGGTTGACATGATGCACTTGGGTGAACATAGAAGAGCATCTCCTTCTTCACAGACACTGGCGCCCCGTCCCTGAGGCCAACTCTGGAGTGAAAACGTGAGCCTCCTTTGTGGAGGTTCCTCTCCAACTTTCCTGAATTTTAAAATTCCTTTCAAAATACTGAAAGTAGAACAGCTTTACAATTGATATTTGGGAATGCTATAAAATCATGACATCAATGTGTAATATCTGCTCACAGCAAGTTTTCTTGTATTTGTATTTTATCTCTGTCATTTGCTTTTTGTGGTTCCTTTTCATATAAACTTCAGCACTGCAATTTTCTTTTTGCTGTATCTTTGCCTTCACTTAGCAGTGCATTAGAAGAGATTGAATTCACTTGAAATTTATGTTACATTAGAAATTTTCTGTAGCAAATGATTTAAAATCAGCATTTTATTTTGATGAGAAATCGCAAGGGCCAGGTGCAGTGGCTCACACCTGTAATCCTAGCACCCTGGGAGGCCAAGGCGGGCAGATTGTTTCAGCTCAGGAGTTCGAGACCAGCCTGAGCAAGAGCGAGACCCCGTCTTAACTAAAAATAGAAGGAAATTATATGGACAGCTAAAAATATATATATATAGAAAAAATTAGCCGGGCATGGTGGTGCATGCCTGTAGTCCCAGCTACTCAGGAGGCTGAGGCAGAAGGATTGCTTGAGCCCAGGAGTTTGAGGTTGCTGTGAGCTAGGCTGACGCCACAGCACTCACTCTAGCCCGGGCAACAGAGTGAGACTCTGTCTCAAAAAAAAAAAAAAAAAAAAAAAAGAAAAGAAAAGAAAAGAAAAAAAAAGAAAAAAAAAAACAAATTGCAAGATGTAAAAATAGATTTACTTTTTAAAAAAGACAAAAAGAACATAGCCAGTATTGGTAGTATTGTGACCTGCATTTCACTGATTTCTTTAGAAACTAGGATTGACATGAGGAAAGTTTTCTCCTCTCGTGGTAGCTGCGACAAACTATTAGAGCAACAAAAGATTGCTTGGGTTCTTAAAGATTTTGATAAATTTTCTCGGTGTCCTGATAAAAACCAAAGTCATCCTATGGAGTGCAGGTATGTTGAGTGCTTTCTCATGCTTTAGTCATTGATTTGGAATAAATATTTCTGAAGCATCGTGGATTAGCATCTGGCCCTGATTTTGCAAACATCTACCCTCTGTGGGACCACACGAGAATATGTTTCTTAGAAATCAACCCATGGGTGGTTGGAGTAGCTGTCAGTGTCCCTTGGCAGGTGGATCTGTGAAGAAAAAAAGAAATAATAGTAAAGAAGACATGTGGAAACTTTTGGAGATAATGGATATGGTTATGATATAGATCGTGGTGATGGTTTCATGGGTACATATTTATCCCTAAACTTGTCAAGTTGTACACATTAAATAAATATGTACAGGTTTTTATATGTCAACCATAACTCCATAAAGTGGCTTAAGGAAAGAAGAAATCAACCTGGTTTGCAATTTGAACGTTAAATACATGATTCTAGCAAATATAAATACAAAAAAAGTTATGCCTTTAAACAAAAAAATTGATTACCATAAGGAAAATGCACATAATTATCATTATAGTTTCCTCTTTTAATTTAAAGCAATTGTAGTATTTGTTTTGAGAGATAAGGCACTACATTTTGTAGGAATCCTAAGATAGTTCACTATATTATAGGAGAAAATGCATAGGAGAGGAGAGCCAGATTTTTCATATTTATAAAGCAATTATTTTCCTCCAGTGAAACTACCTTCAACAGTTTTACTGACTTAACTAACAAATGCTATTCATAAAAATAAATGACACCAAGAACAATAGAGCAGTAAAACAAATTAAAAATCAACAAAAATTTAAATTTAATATAGATAAAAAATATAGTGACCATTATTTCACACCTTTAATAGGTACACATTCATATATACATATGCTACTTATAAATATATAGGGTATTTATACATGATACAAATATATAAAATATGCATATGTGTGGAGTAAGAAACCTAAGTAAATGAAACCAACATGAGAGCTATATTCTTACCAAAGTATTTAAACAATATAACTATTACCTAACTCCCATGATTTAAACTCAAAATTTCAATATTTTATTTCAAAATGGCAGATAATTATATTGGAAGAATTGTTAAACCTTCTGTATTATTTAAAAATAGTACCAGAGTTAGAAGGAATGATGGCTCCTTAAGGCTGTCGATGCCTTAATTCCTGAAGCCTGTGAATTTGTTCCATTACATGGCAAAAGGAATTTACCAGATATAATTATATTTATGGACCTTGAGATGGGACAATTTAGCCTAGATTATCCAGGCTCAGATCACATGAGCCTTTAAAAGCAGAGAACTGTCTCCAGCTGAGGCAGAGAAATGAGGAAGACAAGAATATCAGAGAAATTCAAAACATGAGAGAGGAGATTTGACTTTGGCTTTGAAGAGGAAGGGGTTCATAAGCCGGGGAATTTAGGTGTTCTTTGGAAGCTGGGAACAACTCTCACCCAAAAGCTAGGAAGGAAATGGGGACCTCAGTACCACATCCACCTGGAAATGATTTCTGCCAACAGCCAGAACGAGCTGTGGATGCTCCACAGCTTCTAGTAAGAAACACAGCTCTGCTGACACCTTGATTTCAGACTTGTGAGACCAGGAAGAGAGGAAGCAGCCAACCATCTGGATTTATCCGCTACACAATCATGAGATAGTAAATTTATTGTTTTAAGTCTCTAAGTTTGTGGTAATCTGTCATTTTCTTTTAAAGATGTTAACCTGAAGTGATCAGCATCGTGTGCTCTGACAATGTCAAGGGACTGAAAGGACAGGTTGAAAATAAAGTAAGAAAGAGAAAAGACCTGCACAACCATTTCTAGCTGAGTTTTTCTTTCCATTGATAAAGGAATTGAGGACTGCCCCCAAGATCAAAGCACAGCGGGCAAGGGTAAGAATAACCGAGGGGAACGACTGCTGTACCTACAAGGGATCTCATTTTCATTCTGAAGGGTTGCCACATCGTTTTCTGAGCTCTTGGGATCAGTGTGAAGCTTCAGCAAGACCTGCATGCAGGGATTGGGAGAAACTCCAGTGTCGGTGTTTCTCTGGGAAAGTGCTGAAGAGGCTCCCTCCACACCCCTTCCTACCGCATCTCCTCAGTCCCCAGAGCACACAAACCACAGCCCGTCACACACACCCTGGTCCACGCACACTCAGACGCATAAACACACCCACCCATCCATCCACAGCTGCGCTCGCACACACCCACTCACACTTTCTCACACTCACGATCCACGCACACACTCACACCACCACAAGCACATTTTTTTTTTAAGTTTTGGTATTCAGGTTATTTTTTGTTTGTTTTCTTGGATTTCAATTGATTTTTTTATTTTTAATTATCATGGGCACATAATAGTTGTATATACTTATAGGGTACATGTGATGTTTTGAGACAGGCATACAATGTAATAATCAAATCAGGGTAATTGGGGTATCCCTTACCTCAAGCATTTATCATTTCCTTGTGTTAGGAACATTCCCATTCCACTGTTCTAGTTATTTTAAAGTGTACACTAAGTTATTGTTGACTATAGTCACTTCGCTGTGCTATCAAATATTGTTCATTCTCTCTTACTGTATTTTTGCACCCATTAACCAGCCCCAAGTGTTGTGTTCCCTTGAGACAGGGCAGCCCTGAGTTCCAATGCAAAGTCCTATAGTCACTTTGCTCTCTCTCCCCCCAGTGCACAGATTATCTTTCCACCCGGACTGGCACAGTGACACGGGGGGATGAGGGAGAGGGGCACGGGCAGTGCCAGACTGCCTTTCCTATTCTCCTCAGGGCCTCTCTCCTTGTTATAATGTGAAGACCAAGTGCTGCCATCACTCACATGATTTCTGATTCTTACGAAGGTGCTCTCTTGGGTGGAAAGTTGTTCAATTTTTGTGTTCCGTGACGATTTGATTACAGCTCAGTGTGGGGATCTTCCCGGTAAAGTGGGATTTCTCTCCAGACCTTTAGCACAGAATCCAGTGACAGTCACCCTAGAGAGGGTCACCCCACGTTCACTCTGTACGGAGAGACGGTGCCTCCTACAGTGGAAAAAGCAGCAAAATAACCCAGCAGAGAACAGCGTAAAATCTCGAGGAGCAGCAGAGGGAAGACAAGGCGAAGCTGCGATGCTGAGGGGTCGGTGCAGGCAGTTGCTGAAGTGGCTGCCGTGGGGGACGTGGCCAACGAGCACCACGAGCAGCTGCTGAGCTGTGACTGACTGTCAGTGGGACGTGTGACTCACACCCCACCACACTGTGACCCGTGTGGCACCATTGCCTGAATCAAGGCCATGTTGGGGTTGGTGTCCTTTGTTTCAATAAACAGCAGCTTTCTAACCACAAGACCGGAGTTTGAAATTCATGGTCAGCATTTACCAGCCGGGAAAACTTGGGAAGATGAACTAAACTTCCAGAACCTCAGTTGTTCTCACTGGTGCACCTCACACATTAATAAGAAGATGACATGTCATATTGCACATGACAGTGGTATTTGTCATGCTTCTATTAAAGTCTTAGTTTTGGGGTATCTTAATTTAGATATCTTAATCTACATATTGAATATTGTAATTGCCTCAGGGATTAATAACCTGTCAAAAGAGTGACAGAGAAGGTAAGAAGTCTTCAATCCAGTCTGTTTGTCTGGGGTACCGGTATATGCATCTTCTGGAAGTCCTAAGCAAAAGGAGCTGTGTGAAGAGATAGCTGGTCTTGCTCCACCCCATTGCTCCAAGTACTTTGTGGGTGTGGACTCTTTCATGGCCATGGTCCCAAATGGTGGCAAATTGTGAAGTGTCAGGTCAGAGGTCATTTTTCCTGATAAGCGTTAAACCTCAATACCTTTGTTGTAGAAACATAATCCAAAGTAATTGTGCTTCCTGTTCCTCTATTATGGTGTGGGCTGGTGAGAGCCAGGGCTACCTCGTGAGGGCTACACCTGCTATCTCAGCTCTCTGGCACAGATCAGGCTTTGCAGACACACGTGGATGAACAAAAGAAATCAGCAATAAAGATGATGCTTCATCACCAACTGTGCTCTCGCCCGACAGCCACAGAGGGTCAGACAGAGATCTGCTGGTCTAAACCCTGTGCTTTGTTTTGAGGAGGATGAAGTCCAAATGGAGGGAGTTACCAGCCCAGGCCATAAAATTACCAAATTTCTAGGAACCTCATCTTGCAGCCTCTAGTGCAGTGCTGTGTCCCCCCTATCCCCACACTGCATTCTTCTCTTAATCCTGGGAATCTTGGAAGACTTAGCTGAAGTGAATAATTGGGGGAAAAAAATCCACAAAACCTTGGTTCTGAAACAACCAGAAATAGTGATGCCTGCACATACTTATAGCCACACTGAGGTGCTGTGACAGTCCTGGTGTCACAGGGCGAGTGTGGAGCCAGCCTGAGATTTGCTCGCTGAGGCCAGAGAGGTCGGGCTTTGCCTGCATGTGCCATGTCACTTAGGGCCTGGATGCAGCTGGTTGAGGAAGGAGGGTGGCTGGATGCTGAGGCATGTCAAGACCCCAGTGCGTCCTTCCACCAGAGGTGACACAAAGTGTCCCCTTCATGCAGCACAGAGAGGACTTCTGTGAAAAGAGAAATGAACCCCAGAGGCCACAGCTGCTGGCCCTGCCTTTGGTGGCCATCCTATCAGATAGAGCTGTGCCAACCAATACTTGCTCTTGTTGGCTAAATTACTCCAACGTAGTTGCAGTCAGCTGTAAACAAACAATTTACAAATACAAATCATTTCAGCTTTCCAGGACCAGCAAAACGTAAGCAAAAGAAACAATAAGTGCACTCCTTAAATACATGGTACCTGTATAGTCTGATGATTCCATTAACTCCTCCTGTCTTTCCAAACCCGCACTGAATCTCCTCCCCTGAGAACGGGTGGTCAATGAGCACATACTCAGGTTGCTTTACTTTCCGTGTGTGTCGGTAACATTGTTCTTGTCCTAATGAGTGCCTTAGGTCCACCAAGTGGCAAAGCACCTCCTCCTCCATGGCCGTGGCCCTGTTGGCCGAGGACCCAGTGGCAGGTGGGACTCCTCATGGCTGAGATCACGTGCTGAGCTTCGGACAGCTTTGGCTCTTCTCCGGAGTTTAAACTCGTTCCTGCTGCCCATGGAGATTTCCTTCCTGTGATTCTAATCAGAGCATTTTTCTTTCTTTCCTTAATCTATGGCATAGAGTCACTTTGCTTTAGTCGGCAGCTGCCACGCTTCTCTGGAAAGGCGGCTTCTGTTCTGCTGGAGATAAACCGATTTGTCGGGCAGCCAAGTTAAACAAGGAGATGCTTTCAGACCATTTTGGGGAATCTATCGCTTTCTCTTGACATTCAGCTTTGTAATCGTGAGACTGTAATACCCTCGGGGTTTAACACAGGCCTCAGGGCTTTTGAGGACTCTGAAGTGACTCCTGTGTCCGGCTGTGACTGCAGAATGAGGCCAAAGGGGAAAACAGACCGTTCATTGTGGATAATTTGTACCAGGCAGCACACATCACAGTATCTCAAATAGACACCTTCCTTATCTGTAGTGGACACAAAATCCCATAGTAAATAAATAAGTGGCTAGCTCCCTTGATTGCTGGGGATATTGAAGGGTCTGTTAGACTCTAAGCACTGGTCTGGCCCCTCATTTTCTGGCAATAAATAATTGTTCCAGAAAATTTCTATTAAATTTAACCTACAGACTTGAAGAAACATTTTAGTTATTTTATCCTTACTCTAAGCAAAAAAATAATTCTCAATGTCCATCTTACTCCCTGCTTCCTCCCAAAATAGTGAGAAATATTTAAATTTACCTCTTTAAATAAAGTGGCTTCTGGTTTGGTGTCCACTTAATGAATATCACAACACAGATCTGCTGTGTAACAAACATCCCTCTTCTCCAAAAGAATAAGGACTGAAACTCCAATACTCCCTTGGTGCCATACCTTCTCATCCCCACCACCCCCTAGTATCTGAATATAACCTCCCAGTCGCTAGTCTCCCACATAGCACTGACAAGCCGTGCCTCCTGGTGTCTACACTCTCCCACACTGAGAGGGCTGGCCCTGTGCAACCAAGAGAATGTGGTAATGACTTCTGAGACTAAGTCATAAAAGCCTCTGTGATGCTGTGGAACTTCTGCCTCAATCTCTCAGGCCTCTTGCTCTGGAAAAATCCAGGTATCACACGAGGAGTCTAATTACCCTGAGACCGCCATGCTGCGAGGAATCCCAAGTTAGCCACATGAAAAAGGGGCCTGGTCTACCCCAACTTCTCTGCCCATCCCAGGCCAGAGGCCAGGCACATGAATGAAGGCCTTCAGAGGCCTCCAGATGCCTCCACCCTCAGCTCTGATCGCCCTACAACCTATGGGGATCCCAGTAGGGAAACGTGTAACTGAACTAGCAAGTTCTGGAATAATGAGAAGTAATAAACTGATATTTTAATCCTTTTACTTTGGGTATGGTTTGTTATATAGCAATTGATAATCAGAGCCTCACTTCATAATTGATCAAATGGAGGAACATGCATCTGAGAATTAACAAAGCACTTTGAATTTAGTCCAGGGAAAGTACTAACTTTGTTTACCCACACAACCTCCATACTTTTAGTAAATGCCCTGTATTTAAATTATTAGTTTCAGCACACACACACACACACACACACATACACACACATATCAATCACTGGGGTCATAAATTTCCTAAATTGATCAGTGACACAATATAATCTTTGCACCCATCATATAAAATTTCTTAAAATATCACCATTCTGAAGAAAATTAAAAGCAGAATATCAATATCCTGTTCCATGCAAAATCCAATTTTGTGAGAGGTGAGAGGTGCGGATCCTGTTTCAGTCTTCTACATGTGTCTATCCAATTTTCCCAGTGCCATTTATTAAATAAGGATTCATTTCCCCAGTGTATGTTTTTCTCTGCGTTGTCGAAGATTAGATGGCTATATGAGGATGGTTTTATATCTGGGTTCTCAGTTCTGTTCCATTGGTCTATGTCTCTATTCTTGTGCCAGTACCATGCTGTTTTAGTTACTATAGCCTTGTGGTATAGCTTGAAGTCTGGTAAATTGATGGCTTCCAATTTGAAACAGGATCTACACCTATCACCTCTCACAAAAATCAACTCATGATGGATAATAGCCTTAAAGCTAAGGTGTGAAACTATAAGAATTCTAGAAGAAAAGGTTGGAAAAACTCTTATAGACATTGGCCTAGGGAAAGAATTTATGGAGAAGACCTCAAAGGCAATCACAGCAACAACAAAAATAAATAAATGGGACCTGATCAAATTAAAAAGCTTCTGCACAGCCAAGGAAACTATCATAAGAGCAAACAGACAATCTACAGAATGGAAGAAAATATTCCCATGCTACACATCCAATAAAGGACTGATAACTAGAATCTATATAGAACTCAGGAAAATCAGCAAGAAAAAAATCAAACAACCCAATCAAAAAGTGAGCAAAGGACATGAACAGAAAATTTTCAAAAGAAGATAGACTAATGGCCCATAAACATATGAAAAAAATGCTCAGCATCTCTAATCATCAGGGAAATGCAAATCAAAACCACAATGAGATATCACTTATCTCCAGTGAGAATGGTCTTTACCAAAAAGTCCCAAAACAATACATGTTGGTGTGGATGTGGAGAGATATGAACACTTATACACTGCTGGTGGGACTGCAAAGTAGTACAACCTCTGTGGAAAGTAATATGGAGATACTTCAAAGAAATACAAGTAGATCTACCATTTGACCCAGCAATCTCAATACTGGGCATCTACCCAAAGGAACAAAAGACATTGTATAAAAAAGACATCTTCACTCGAATGTTTATATCAGCACAATTCACAATTGCAAAGATGAGGAAAGAACCCAAGCGCCCATTAATACACGAGTGGATTAATAAAATGTGGTATATGTATACCATGGAGTGCTACTCAGCCACAAATACCAGTGGTGATCTATCACCTCTTGTATTATCCTGGATAGAGCTGGAGCCCATTCTACTAAGTGAAGTATCACAAGAATGGAAAAACAAGCACCATATGTACTCACCAATCAAATTGGTATTAACTGACTAACACTTAAGTGCACATATAGTAGTCACATTCATCAGGTGTTGGGCAGGTGGGAGGGGGGAGGAGGGGATGGGTATATTCACACCTAATGGGTGCGGTGCGCACCGTCTGGGGGATGGACATGCTTGAAGCTCTGACTCGGGTGGGGCAAAGGCAATATAAGTAACCTAAACATTTGTATTCCTGTAATATGTTGAAATAAAAAAATTAAAAATTAAAAAAATCCAATTTTGACTTTGTCCTTAGTTGTTGGCCTTTTAGAATTTATGATTTCCTACAAAACTCAAAAATTTTTCTTCACATTTTTGGAAAACTTAATGCCATTCTTTGAAGTGTTTTCAGAGAATGTGACTTTTGGTCAACGTTTTATGACTCTTATAAAAGAAGAAAAGGCAGTTTTTGAGCCTCTCATCTTAGAATCATGGCATTTAATGCCAAAGAGAAATGTGGAGATAGCCCAGTCTAACACCAGTGTGTTCTTGTTCTTGACCCTCTAATCCATTTTCTATACTCTGTGGAGAATGGTATTTTAGATTTAAAAGCAAATTTTGTCATGTCTTTCTCCTAATAAAAATCTCCAATGATTTTTCAGTGCTTGTAGTAGGTAAAGACCTCAGTTCTTAATATACGCATGAGATCTCTACATGGTCTCAATGTATCTACTATTCAATAAAAATATTGGACCAATTCCGTATTCCAATGGAAAAATTATACACCTAATGGCATACAAAAAATTAAAGATGCAATAAATACTGGAAGACAATAGAGTTTATAACTTTGGAACAACAAATGTTTAACTAAACATGCAAAGCAAAAAATAAAAGTAAAAAGTAAAAATAGCTTAACAAACTTGACTTAATAAAATTATATATATTTTCTAGAATGAATAACACAATCAAAATAGACAAATAAAGTGAAGTTAAAAATTGGGGAAAATATTTAATATATGTAGCCAGCAATAGGATTCTAAATATTGGCAGAGAAAAAAATAGCCAAAGCAACTAATAAATAATTGACAAATGATATGAATCAGTATTTATAAAATATATAGAATGGCCAATGATAAAAATGTCATCACCCTCTCCAGTCATCAGAAATATCAAAATTAAATGAGCCCCCTTCACAGATCCTGATCAGATTGAAAAACAAAACTAAAACCCAAAAAAGTAAAAAGTTGTCTTGAAAAATCTGGTACTGACTATATTGTAGGAGGATAGCCCTCTCCTACCCAGGTAGTACTAGTATATCCTAAATATGTTTCAGTGGGTGTCTTTTATGAGATATGTGATTTTTTACAAAGAGACCAAGAAATGGATGTGTAACTTCA
>CM052439.1:171518474-171553424 GCA_028533085.1 Varecia variegata
AACTCTCCCAAGCATAATGAGCAAAGCCATGGCAATAGTATTGCACATCAAGTACTCAGGTTTCACAAGAATGAATTGCTATTGGGGATGCCATCAGAACTGACCTTCATGAGAAAATAGATGTTTAAAAAGCCTATTCCAACAACAGCATTTGGTTTGTAAAAACATTATCTCTCTTCACCAGCATAGCTTTTCAAGCCCTGCACTGGCATCTGGCTTTTTTGGAGTGGAGGCCTGCATCTCCCGGTAGGTGTACTCTGCACAACCTGATTTGGGGGGAGGACATTGCACAGGTAGATCTTCCCACATGTGCATTCATTAGGTGCACTTAATGGCCCAGGTAAAAATTTTATTTGAATTAATCATGCTGAA
The DNA here is from genome assembly GCA_028533085.1 of Varecia variegata. NCBI lineage: Eukaryota > Metazoa > Chordata > Mammalia > Primates > Lemuridae > Varecia > Varecia variegata. The sequence continues at coordinate 171,518,847 of CM052439.1, forward strand.
GACATAACATTCATTTTCAGCTCAGATTGTCTTATAAAATCTTTCTTCATATTAATTTCTCAAGCAATTTTATTTAGTTCCTATTATAGTGTTGGGAACTAGAACTGTAGTTTGAGTTTACAGTAGGGGTAAATAGCCATTTTTTAATTTCAGTCAAGAAAACAGGGTAGACTAGGCTCTCAAATATTTCTGCATGAATTTAATGGATTTAAATTTAATGGCATATTAAATTTAATATGCCTTATCTCTCTGTTTGGTACTTGGCAGCCCTTGGCAGGAAATCTGTATGTATTTGCTATAGGTGAATGCTCTTGCATTACTGTAAAGTAATATTTACCTTGCGTTCTATGAGGGTTGCTTTTCTCAGTTCTTTTAGCCATCTCTGTGTTCAACACAGATCATGTCAGAAAGCATCTGGTGTCAATGATAGGAACGCAGCTCTGATAATTTTCCTGAGCCAAGGTTATCTTTGTGTCTTCACGTTTGTTGGGAACATGGATATATTTTCCATATCACTTAGTTTCTTCTGATCCTTGGATACTGGTTAGTCAATTTCAGATCAGTCAACCATCTGTAAACTGTTTAATTTCCCATGAGATGTTTTACAAGCCATTTGCTACTAGTTAGAATAGTTCAGTAATATGCAACGAAGTAGATTTGAGTGTTATTCTCAAAACATGGCATCCCTCTGTCAACTGAAGAGTGACAAGGTTCACAAATTTGGAAAGGAGAGCTTTATTTCTCATAAGGGCTGCAGCCTGCAGGGTGGCCATTCTGACAGGCTGGGCAGCACAGCCTCTGGCCAGAAGCCAGAAACAGGCACTTTGAGGGAGGGACAAAGGGAAGAGGAATTATACCTGAAGGTGGCTGAATATACATATTTAATGAGCTATAGGAGGAGTCATGGATATTTATAGCAGGACAAACATGCGTGTGTGCAATCGAGCTTCATGCCCCCTCATGGGTCTCATGTACAAAAGATGGTGGCAGCATTAGCATGATATCCCAGAGTGTTGTTTTCAGCCCTGTCACATCAAAAGGTGAAGCAGAGGATACAAAACCCCTCACTGCCCATCCTCTATGGACTGGCCAGAACCTCTCCATGGTTGCTGGTCTCTCATCAGGAAGGAATGCTGATTGGTTGTTGTGTAGAAACCACAAAAGGGGCTGGGCAGTCACAAGGTTGGTTGAAACTGGTGAGGAGCAAGTCTCCCCAAAAGGCGGGTTCTGGTTAGCCCTTAGAGGAGACAGCCTGATGGTGGTGGGCTGGGGGGCAGGGAGGTATAACAGAGGCATGTCTGACCTCCCCACCTGCCATGGCTGGGATTTCAGTTTTTAAGCTTCTCTGAGGTCCTCTTGGCCAAAACGGGGTCCATTCAACTAGACGGGGGGCTTAAGACTTTACTTTTATTCCTCCTCTCACTGACATTCTAATACTCTTTCATAAGTGGATAATAGCATTGGCTCCAGCACAGGTCTGAGGGTTTGTGTGTGCAGGCCCCTGACAGATGGCAGACAGCGCTGGGCTTTAATTAATATATTGGCTATTTCCCCGAATATCCACTGAAGATCCATTGTGCCCCAGGAGTCATGTTTAAAAGGTCCTGTTTGGTGCCAGGGAGATGGAGATTAAGGACTCAGATCCTGTGCTCCAGGAGTTTTGCTACTCGGAGGGGCAGTCAGAGGAGACAAGAAGACACGATGTGATAATCACCATGACAGTGGGGTGAGCAGAGTCTCATGCAGGAGCACCCCCAACCTGCTCCAGTGAGAGTTAGCAAACGTGTCTTGCAGGAAGTAAAACCTGAACTCCATCTTGGAAAACAAATAGGAATGAGTCCAGCCAAACATGTAATTGTATTTGTGTGTGTCCTGGTGTTTGAGAGATTTTTCTAAAAGACTTTCTTAAGAGCTCAGGGACCTGTTGAACCCAATGAGCAAAACCAAAAATATCCGTCTTGTGATATTTATAAACTTTTCACAATTTGGCATGCTTGGGAGGGTAACCACTTTGATAATTAATAACTTAGATGGCCTTTATATATGTAGGCTGAGATTTAGAAGATGTTTATAGATAATTTAGTGTCTTCCTACAGTTGGAACAGTTTAATGAGTAATTCTTCCTGCTTTGCACTATAGGTAGAAACTAGAAATTTAAATAAAAACTAGTTATAGGAGAGAAAAATAAGCAAGGATATCCCATCAGAATGTACATGCGATAAACCTGGTCTATTTTTCTGACTTTCCTTGGTGGTTTCAAATAAATTCCCCATGTGGATTCTGGAAGGAGATTCTACAGAGTGAGGTCACAGTGCCATTGACCTGGCCCACAGACATTTTCAATTCCAGCCAGGCCCGGCTGCTAACTCACTGAGCACATTCCACACAAAACAGAAAATGTTTCAGAAAATGAGGAGTTTGGATCAGACAGCATCTAGGGTTCTTTTGGTTTAAAAAATGATGTGCTCTAAGTCAATGCCTTTGGGCTGACTGCTTTTATTTTTCCTCCAAATTTTCCCTTTTAAAATAAGTGTTAGAAGCTATAATTCCCATAGAAAAAGATAATGGCAATAATAGTTTACTCATCCTAACTACACTATTTTTGTAAGCCCTTGTGTAGATTAACTCATTAAAGTCTAACAGTAACACAAGAAGGTAGATACTACTTATTATGCCCATCTTAGAGATGGCAAAGCTACGGCACAGGGAGGCTCAGTTAATTGCCCAAGGTCACATGCAGAGGTGACAAGCGGAGATTTCAACCCCAGAGGCGGCTCTGGGGAGAATCCTTTTCCAGCTTCTAGAAGCTACTGGCTTTCCTTGACTTGTGACCCCCTTACTCCATCCTCAGATTAGCAACACTGTGTCTCTTTGACCCTCTTTTGTGGTCACATATACCTCTGACCATAGCCAGAAAAGCTGTCTGCTTGCAAGGACTCGTTGGCTCAGATTGGACCCACCAGGAAAATCCAGGATAATCTCCCACCTCAAAGTGCTTAACTTAATCCCATCTACAAAATTCTCTATTTTCCAAGATAAGGTATTAGTATTATTCTCAGGAGTCAATGATTAAGGCCTGGGCATTTTTGTGGGCCATTACTCTGCCTGCACCACAGATACATAATATAAATAAAACAATTATTACCAGCGGTGTCTTTATATTTAATTTTACACCTAAAATTGGAGGACATGGTTGCCAGTAACAGCAGACTTGATGACCTGGATTCCCCTGTGCTCGGAAGCACTGCTGGCTAATCCTCAGTGGGTAATTATGCAGTTTCAACAGGACAGTAACATTCCCGGAACGGCCCCAGCCCACGGTACCTGTCTGTTATCCTGGCAGTGCAGAGAGGCCCTTGTGACTGCCTCATCCATAGCTCAGTGGGCTGGACTCCTGCGCCATTGACATAGGGGAGGCTGGGCTGAGGTCTCTGTTAGAGCCTCGCATATCTCTTGTAGTAGGTGAGGTCACCTGTATGGTTCCCTGGGCATCACATTTGAAATGACTTAAAAAGTAGAATGGTGTTCAATGGGTGCAAAGGTTGAATTACGTAAGATGAGCAAGTTCTAGGGATCTGCGGTACAACATTATGCCTATACTTAACAACACTGCATTGTCAACCTAAAATTTTGTTAAGAAGATAGATCTCAAGTTAAATGTTTTTACCACAATTAAAAGAAAAAATGGATTGACTCTTGAGTCAGACCCAGCGAATTCTTCCTGAATCCATAGAAATGATAAGTTAGAGTATGATGCATGTAAGGAAATGTGCATTGCAAAAATTAAAACAAAGAAAAGGGAAGGTTAATAGACTTAATATTTACAAACTCCCACTATGCTATATTCCAGGCTTAATATCCACAGTGTGAGAAAAGAGATGATAGGCTATTAGCCCACGATCCTAAGTTAGAAGTCACTTTAAATTCCTGAATCCTTGATCTCTCGCCTCTGGTTTCCTTGTCTGTTGGGAACCCTGCCCAGCCCAGCCCGGAGCTGACCCTCTAATGGGACTTTGTGGCTTATTCCAACACCACTGTCTTGCACCCTTCTCATATACTGTCTCAAAGCACCTTATCGCTCCTATAACACATATTATAGTTTCTAATTACTTGCCTATTTAGTTATTTACTTACTGATTTATACAAACTGTACCAGAGGACCTGAGTTCCAAGAGTACCAGCCGGTCCTGTTAGGTTTGGTGTCTCTGGAAGGTAGTATAGGTCCAGCACATCATAAGCACCCAGTGAGTAATCAGGTGACTGCTACACTTAGTGAATGAAGTGGAAGAATAGAATTTGAGGAAAGCAGAGATTTAATGAAATTGTATAGGCTTCACCTATCCTACCAATTTTGCAAAAGAGAAAGGTAAATGAACTACTTGTTTGTGAAGATGAACAATTTTTATCCTTTGAAAATTTTAATTTTGCCTCACTTTTGAGAAGTGGCATAAATTTACCCATTTATAAAGCCAGTGAATTTGCAAAAATAATGGGGACATTTATAAAAAATAGTGACTATAATTTCACTGATTATAATTTTAAATGCTGCCAAATAGACCAAATCGAGAGGGTGTGAGTAGCCATAAGTTACCTGTGATTAGGTCCTGTGTGCATCAGTTCCCCGAGACAGTGAATGTAGCAGTAGCCTGGCCCAGGGCTGTGGGGCTTCCACCTTCATTGCTTATGGTGCTCATGACCATTTATCTTGGGTGACAGGTGCGTGCTAGTCGCATGCCATCATGTTTTAGCACTTTAGTCAGCATTTTCTGAGCTTCTACAATAAAATAATATCATCATAAATGCATTTCTTGTTTCTTCTGTGTGAGCTGGTGACTAGGAAGATGCTTCTGCTTTGACAAGCAAAGTAAAAGAGTCTACAAATGGGGATCATGTAAGAATGGTCTGGTGGTCTCATGTCACATACGTCTGCTAGATGTAAAACTGCCCCAGTTGCATACCTATTGATGACCAGAATGACCACATCTGAAATTCTAGAACATTCAAGACCATGTGGCTAGAAAGCCTGATGAGCTTGGATTCTCTTTGATAGGTCCTTTTTTCTTCGGCCTCAAATAAGGGTGTTTGACTAACATGTGATCACATCAAGGAACACATGATAGGGGAACACAAGTGACCCATTTGAGTCTATATTGTATTTTTTCTTACTGCATTGTGTGTGTTACTGTGAACTTCCTTAAGGCCTTTCTGAAGGTAGATATTGTATGAATCAATCAATCAACAAGTAAACTATAAATAATGAACAAGTCTGTGTGTCCTATCTGAATTGTTGGTGCTACAAATCTATTTAAATTATAAGTGAAGTGTACATATTGTCATGCTACCCTTATGAGATAAAAATATATAAGTAGAAAATATTCCAACTGCATCAGCACCAGCATTCATCTCTGTAATTAATCAGGGAGGAAAAAAAAAATCACACAGTAGGAATTTTACGGATTTTTTCCCTTGTTATAAATGATAACTTAGAAAGAAGCCTATACAATAGGCCTAAATATATATTTTGGTATAATAATATATTATTTCATGTAAACATTTTCTTAATGAGAAAATGCTTTTATCCTAATAATTGTAACTTTATGGAATGTTTCCTTTTAAGTGATATTATTACTCAGACTTTGTTGCTTAAAACAAAATAGAGATATAATGAAATGCAGAAAATGATCTTAGATGAAAATATTGATAAATTTGAGTGAGCTAATAATATTCTATTCAAATTCTGTATTGTGCATAAAATTATATTTACATATTTTAGTCTGTTCATCAAAGAACAGTATAAACAAAGTGATAATTTTATCCTTGATATGTTTTAGAAAAATAATATTTTGTGGTATAAAATTTTGCTGTTTTAGTAAAAATAGGAAATTTCATCCCAACTGTCTATATTTTGTCTATGGGTTGATAAAACAACTATTTTTACTCTCAATCTTAATTCCAGAAAAAAAGTAAGCTCAATTTATTTTCAGATTTCTCAACTTTTCCTATTAAAAAAGTAAGTCTCTTCTTTGTTGGATGATGCAAGCATAACATTTTAACAGTAACATTTTATATTTATTCACTCCTTTAAAGATAAAATTGAAGGCTTCAAGTAGAAATACATTGGAGATACAAGATACATTTATCTTGTATAACCAACTATGCAGTAATATAATATAATTGAATTAGATTACTAATTTAATTTGACACAATATACTCTGCCATAGGATCCAGCAATTGCTGCCATTTGCATTTACCCAAATAAGTTGAAAACTTATGTCCACACAAAAACTTGCACACAGGTGTTTAAGCAGCTTTATTCATAATTGCCCAAACCCGGAAGCGACAAAGATGCCTTTCAGTAGGTGAATGGGTAAATAAACTATGGCATAACCTGACAACAAAATGCTATTCAGTGCTAGAAACAAATGAACTACCAAGCCATGAAAAGATATTGAGGAACCTTAAATACATGTTACCAAATGAAAGAAGCCAGTCTAAAAGGCTATATGGGATATGGTGGCATTCTGGAAAAGGCAAAAACTATGAGACAATAAAAAGATCAGTGTCTTCCAGGGTTGAGGATGGCAGGGAGCCTGGGGGATACGCAGATGGAACACAGGATTTTTAGGACAGTGAAACTATTTTCTCTGATACTACAATTGTGGATATACGTCATTATACATTTGTCAAAATCTTGTCAAAATCCATAGAACATAAAACAAGAGTTCACCTAAATGTAAACTATGTACCTTGGATGATAATGATGTGTTAAATAGGTTCATTGATTGTAACAAACGTACCACCTTGGTGTAAGATGGTGGTAGTGGGAGAGGCCGTGGGGGTTTGGGAGCAGGGAGTACATGGTAACTCTGTACTGTCTGCTTGATTTTGCTTTGAACCTAAAACTGCTCTAAAAATATATCTGTAAATAAAACTGAATATATTACTCAGAAATAAGAAAATATGATTCTCCTGGGTGAAGCATGCCTCATTTATTTTTCAGAGAAAGGGTCTCACAGTGTTGTCCAGGCTGGCCTGCAACTCCTGGGCTCAAGTGATCCTTCCACCCCAGCCTCCTGAGTAGTGCCACCACGCCCAACTCATGCCTCATTTTTGTCCAGTTATTTTACATTTTTCCAATTCACAAACTATGTTAGAATTTTTCATCATATTACATTTTAACATGGTTCTACCTTACTATATAGTATTTTATTCAACTTTATGTTTCACAATATAATGTAATCACTAATATATCGCCAATTTAGTGATTAGCTTAGAGTTGTGTTTTTATTTCATTTTCAAAGGAGAAGGGATGACTAATGTTATTATTTCTGGCACTGCAGTGTATGCTTGTGGATCTTAAGAATAATTATACTAGTTAATCTATGTTAAATTTAAATTATGTGTTGTAGATACAACACATAAACTATCCAGTAGAGTGCCTAATTTTCATATTTGATCTGTCATGTGTCTATTAATCTTGTGCCCTTTTTATAGTTGGATATACCAAGGACTATAAAAGTTAATTCAGTTGCTTTCTATCTCTCCAACTGGGATGTGAGCCCCATGAGGTAGGATCTGTTTTAAAAGATCTTATACTCATGGCCTGGAACAGTGCTTGCCCCAGAGCAGGTACACTGTTGATAGGAAAGTAGATGAGTGCAGCCATGTGGGAAACAGTATGGAGCTCCCTAGATTAATGAGAACTACCATCGGAAAACTAAAAATAAAATCCTAACTCCCCCAACCACTAAACAGAACCCCTCTTGGCCAAGGGAAGCCCGCGGAAACCTTAGAAACTGAGTTCCTGTCCACAATGGGGGTGAGAGATTAGAAACACCTCATTATGCCCTCTTCCTTTTGTGCGTTAGATGCAACAACTGACTACTGTTAATATTAAAATAGAGATCATAAGACTAACAGAATGGGCTTTTTGTTGCAATAAGATACCAGATTATAAACAAAAATCCAAGGCCATGCCCGGCAAGGGTTAAGTCACGCACCCCTTCAATTAAAGAATAAATTATGCTCTAACTGCCATGGTTGATCCCTGCTCTACAATCCACAACCACAACTTTTGATTCGACAAGAGAATAATTTCAGAAACTTTTCCTGATAAGAGACCATGGCCAAGGACTGGTTCTAGCCAGTTTACAGAGGCTGCACTTGTGTGCCTTACTGTCCCTGCTTCACTTTTTGACACATAGGGCCTAACTGTAATACATTTAAATGTTAGGTCTCCATCCAAAGTGAATATGGGTCATATGTAACAGGCATGTTTACTTAATATGCATACTTTAGTACCCCTTCATGAATATTCATAAATCCCCCTATCACCTGTTGAATATGTATGCTTGGCAAACCCTTTTAGCATAAATCCCTGTTTCACTCTCCCCCGTGGATTGCCTGCCTTTCTGTTTTCAGGCAGAGGTTGCACTTCCCAGCCTGTCAGGACAGCAGCCTGCAGGTTATAACCCTTTATAAGAAGTGAAGTCTCCTTTCCACATGTATAGAGCTTGTGATATTTCAGTTGATACATACTACACAGCAATTTCTGTTCTTAGCATATACCCCAAATAAATTATTACAAATCACCACCTCATAAAGACATCTGCATTTCCATGTTCGTTGCAGCATTGTTCATAATAACCAAAATATAAAACAAAGTACCCACTGATGGATGAATGGATTAAGAAATTGGTGTGTGTGTGTGTGTGTGTGTGTGTGTGTGTTTGTAGTGAAATATTATTCAGCCTTTAAAAATAAGGAGATCCTTACATTTGCCACAACATGGATGAACCCAGAGGACATTACGCCACATGAAATAAGCCTGAAGGAAAAACACTGCGTGATCTCAGATGTGGAATCTATTACTAAAAAGAAATGAAAAAAATGTAAAATACAAAAAGATAGAGAATAAAACAATGAAGGGGGGGGGCAGGTACATTTCCCTCTTCTCAGAATCTGCCCAACTGTGTTTTATTTCTTTTGGATGCTGCCTTGGTACTTACCTTTCTTTTCTTTGTACTTGGGGGATTTATTTCCCAGTTCCAGGAAGTATAGATGTTCTCCTATTTTGTTTTTAATTATTATCAATTTTGTGGACTGAGTTGCCATGGTAACAACATGAGACTTTATCAGGGAAGGAACGATAGATTTGTTGTCAATACACTGAGGGCAGAATTTACCCTGGAATAACAAAGCAGCTCTTCAACAGGTGATCGCCCCAGGTCGGTTTTATCTGGTGCATTTCACACAAGCAAGATGTAGAGAATGATTAGTAACAGCCTTCCCTGCATTGCAAGACACCTCAGAATGGTGCCTACCACACTTCAAAGCAGAGATAGTCCTTTAACAAACTGTCTTCCACCTTTGCCTGTGGTCACCGACCCAGGTACCCCTACAGGGAGTTTCCACATCATCGGCCTCAAGCACAGGCCCCGCCCGCATCCTGGTCCGGGACCTCCGTGCAGCGTTGCGGGCGCCCACGCACCTGCGGGTGTGGCGAGCATCACTTATTCTTGCTTCGCTTGTTTATTCCCTGGTTCAACACACCTCTAGTGAGTGCCCAGCACGTGACAGCCGCGGCCTGTGTTCGGGGAACAGACATTCAGTCCCAGGCCCCGCCCGGAAGCTCGGGTCCCCAGGTGTCAGACGCGGGAGTGGCAGTGGGTTTACACCTGCGTCTGGGGCGGTCTCAGCGCTCCGGGGCCACACGTGACAATCCCGGGGCAGGAAGGAGAAAGGCGCCCCGGAGCCCGACCCCACCCTGAGTGCAGAGACAGAGACCGCCCAGACCCCGGGTCCGGGGACTCAGCCTTGTCCTTCCTGTCGCTGAACCTAACTGAAGTCTGCAACTTTGCTCTTTGTCGCCGAGCTGTGGGCTCTACAGGGTCAGTTATTCCCCTGCCCAGGTCTACCAGGCTCCCTGGCACCGCGGGCCCTGCCCCCCACGGCCGCTCCGCAGGGGCCCCGGTCCTTCCGCTGGGCAGGGACGTGCTGGGGTCTGATTTGCTTCCTCGAAGTGCCTGTCTGTCTTGTTTTTTTCCCCTCCACCTTTTTCCAGTGCTGACAGAGAGTCATTGCATTTTATTTTTCATAATTAGTCCCTCTGAGGCATTTCTTCCTATTCTCTTTTCCCAATTTATTTCTCTGGTGCTTCGTTGTTATACAGCGATGTCACCCAGGCAGGCAGAGCTGCATGTCGTCGGCGCAAGGACAGAAGCAGGCTCGGGGCCGGAGGACGTGGAAGAAGCACCCACCCTAGGCTGGGGCCGTGGCGGGAGGGACCGGGAACGGTGCAGTTGCGAAGATCGCAGAGCTGCTGGAAGAGGGAGTTTCAGGGAACATACAAGCTGCCTGCATGAGGTATGAAGCAGAGGGCCTGGCCCTGTGGCCCCTGGGGGCTGGCGGATGACACCAGGCCATGTCAGATGGACCAGAGCCTGTGTGTCCAGCTAAAGAGCCATCCCTCTGAGGCTTTGTGCAAAGTTATTCTCTGACTTATAATACAAAAAGTAGACTTTTCTGTTGAAGGAAATTTTATAGCAATAGGGATAAGTCCATAGAAAATTGTACCAATTTTTACTCTTTCAGATTGGTTGAATGCTTTTCGATATTTTCAATCGCAACAGGTTTTGCTCTCTTTAAGTTTGTATGCTCATTCGAGAAAGCAATGGAAGCCATGTGACAGACAAAACCCCAAGTTTAGGTGATTTAGCAAGGTATCTTGGCTTTGTCGTGGTTCACTGTGGATCAGCAGATTTTCTCTGACCTGTAGCTCTGATGTCTGGGACTGGTGGCCTTTGAGGTCAGCAGGAAAGGGGAAGAGGACTCCAGGGATGATCAAAAGGGCCACCCCTTCACCTAGCAGCACGAGTAGCTAAGGCGGGGGCTGTAGGATGTGCTCAATGCTTCCAAAGACAGTATTCTGAGATAAGGTTACTTCTAAATATTAACTCAAATTTTTATTTACTAATTTACCAAAAGAAAAGTAGCATAACTCCTTCACTGTTTAGAAGTTAAATCCTTGGTTACAAGTCATTTGTCCTCAAATCTTATTGACCAATCTGTGCTGTTTTGAAATCCCATACTCCAGACCATGAATGTCTTTCAAGAATATTCTGGCTGTTTCCTGGAGGAGCAGATGACCTAACTGTACAACACTGATGCAGAGAAACTACTTCCTGTACCCCATAAAGGGCACTAACAGATTGTCTTCCTGATATCTAATATCTGTCTGCTTTCTGGCCTACCCCTTTCTCTGCCATAGTTGAGTGATGCCTTGTGGGTCTCAGACGAGACCTGTCCCCTGGGCTTTGCCAGGTTACATCAACCTCCCTGCAGACAGGTGCCCCTCATAGCTAGTGAGTGCTGGAAACGTTAACATCCTACAAGTCCCACAAATCCATTTCTCTTAACTGAGTCACCATCTCTCCAGCCACACAGTCTGCCTGTCTGAACTGAGAACGTCCTGCCCAACTCCCTCTTCCCCATCCCATCCCTACTTCTGAAGCTCTGCTTCCCCATCGCCATACGTTTTTTCAATTAGTTCCCTTTTCTCCATTTCCACTGACATTGCCAAATATGCGTATACACACACACACACACACACACGAGTACACACACACAGCATTTAGAGTTCTTGCTAATTGCTACTAGACACCCATCTGAAGGTAAATCATGCGGCTCCCCTGTCTTAATCTCGTTCATGCCTGTGCATTGGCAACTTCCATAGTCCCTATCAAGGCCTTTCATATTCTTGTGTGAACCAATATGTGCTCTGTGTGTGTGTGTGTTTACCATTTCTGTGGCAGGTGCTGGAAGAAGAAATGTGGAAAATATGTTTCTGAACAACAAAATGTTAAAAATTAAGAAAATATGTCACAATAGAATTGAGTCCAAACAAAGAATTTCTATGAGTAAATTGAGAAGTGATGAAAATGAATTTATAAAGATCGATTGGCTATCTACCTATCTACCTGACCCTAACTCACAAGTGTGTTAAGATCTAGAGAGCAGTCTGAACTTGGTAGGGATGCCCATGGTGTGGCTTTGTTTTTCTTGGTTGCTGCCACTGTGTTATGTCAAACCTTCCTTCACCGTTTTGTAGCAGTTCCTTTAATGACATCATGACCATATTATTAGCTAGCTTTAAAAAATCCATTCAGTTGAAAACCCTAATGTCAGGTCCAGCCCAAAGTTTCCATCATGGTTATGTTTTCCAGGTAGCGTAACATGGTTTCCTTGTCATCTTGACATTCATCTCAAGTAGTGGATGCACCTGTGCTCTCTGCCTTTGAAACTGGAGGGATCCTTGTGACTGTCTCAACCAATAGGGTGTAGCTGATGGTTCTATCTGGAGTCTAAGTCTAGGTCATAATAATGTCACATTCTTCTGGAACACCTGCTCTTGGAGCCCAGCCCCACAATATAAGGAACCCCAAATAAGCTCTCTCATGGGGTACACAGGTAACCCCTCATATGTAGAGGCCACAGGCAGTTGTTCTGGTTGACAGCCCAACATAGGTACAAGCTGAGAACCAGGATGACCCATAAGACATATGAGTGCAGATGCCACCCAGAGGAGTTCAGCCACCAGCAGGAGTCAACCCCAGCTTTTGACGCCCCTAACATCATTGATCAGAGAGAGACTTGCTTGTAGTTGTGCACTGAACAAAACACAGATCTTCGAAATCTGTGGGTTTGATGAAATAATTGTTGTTTTAAGCTGCTAAATTTTGGGGTGGGTTATTAATGATCCAATAGAATCTGGTATATTTTTGTTACATCTGTTACTGTGACTTGCCTCACTATATTTGCATAAGATCCTCAATTCTATCCCCAAAGACACCAATTACTTCTTTAGCCAAAGCCTAATTGACATTAAATGCACCAATTGAGGTTTTATAACTAGTAATTACATTTTCATCTTCAAATGTTTTATTTAGCTATCTTCCACATCTGCCTTGCCAGTTCTGATAGTATATTGCTGCATAATATGTGATTCTATCTTTTGTGTTTTTGATATTTTATACATAGCACTTACCATTATGTTTATAATTTTATTAGCTGAAGCCTTTGAGATGTTATTTACCTTGAATTATTTCTATTGGCTGACACTCACTGGTGACATGCTGTGTTTTGCCATTGGGGGTATAAATTTTCCCCTATTGATTAAACTTAATTATGGAAACACTCAGGGTCTATGCATTTAGGTCTCCAATTTTCACAGGTATTAAGCTTGATTTCCGAATGTCAGCCCTGGGGATGGCATGTTTTCATGGAAATCCCAGGCTTTATGATATACATTTCCCCAACAGTGTTTTATTTTTCATTTGCTCTTTAGATATTTGCCTCCCATCTATAAGCCCCACAGTATAATCAAAGTGTATATGTTTCAATTCATCCAAGACCAATCGCATTATACTCAGTCTGTCATGTTGCCAGAAATAGAAATCATTATAGAGGTTGATATAGGCATAGTTATAGATAGATCATTTAATACAAATCCTTTAAAAATAAGTGTTACTTATCTCGACTTACACCATTGCAACAAGGAATACATAGAAAGATTTCAAATGCATTTGGCAATGACAAATTAGAGTTCAGTTGTTTGTTCATTTGGATTAGTAAAGAATAGAAGTTTTAATCAATAAAAAGGGTAGAAGGCTAAAAGTTTGAAAGGCCATAAATTAGAAATTTGATATCAACTTTAATGATTTCTGATTCCTTCCTCATAAATTTCTAATTGTACTTTTAGGGGAAGTTAAATTGGATAATAAAAAATGGATTACAAAATTCACTTCAAATGTTCTTCTAGTTCATGGTTAAAACATAAATAGCTTAGAGCTGAGAAGTTACCAGTAATTGTCCTCCTCACACAGAGGCATGGGATAATTCTCTTTTAACTTGACTGTATATTTTATAGGTTGGCTTTTAATAGTGCATTTTAATATGTAAGAGAGTAAATGATTCTTTAATTTAACATTTTCTGGAACACAGGAACTTAAATAAATTAATACTGCTGTTTTGGGATATGTTTAGTTTGCTATGATATAAAATGCTATTTTTCCCATTCCGTGCAGCTCTGAAGAATCTAGGCTTTTTTCCTAACATAGTTAGGAATAAACTGTGGCAGTCGTGTTAGATTTTCTTTGCCCATTTCACCTTCTAGAGCCTTTTACAAAGGAGAACTACTTTGCACTCACGTTAAATGGTTTCACAGTTTCTAGCATAAGTTGGGAAACGGAATTCAAACTATAAGAACAAAATATGCTGCTTCTAGCAATTACCACTAGAACCAGTTTTAAAAAGACACAAAACACAATTATTGTGAGAACAAGGAAGGCAATGACAGCAATGGTGTTTTGGATGCTGGAAAAAGATGTTAATAGCTGACCTGGGCTCATCAGCCCGGATTTTACTGTGATTTGGGGTGGCATGGACATGCCTGAAGGTGATGGTGAGGCCGATTCTGAGAGTCCACTCAGTTTATGTGGCAGGTTCTTCAATGGCTTAAAACTGGCACTAGCAGGTATCTCTGAACATGGGTGAAGTGGACAAAATGAGAAAGGTGAAGGAAAGTGTTTGATAAATACTATGCTATAAAATAGGCTCATGCCAAGGATGATTATTTTAAAATCAATTATGAATACTATTGGGGGCCAAAAAGCAGATACTCTAAATTGAGAGGAAGAGAGACAGAGAGAGAGTGAGGGAGGAAGGGAGGGAGAAGGGACATAATGTAAAAATATCATATTGGTTTGTTGCCACAATTGAAAACAAACGGATGTAAAAAATAAGTCACTTGCATAAATAAAGACTTAAATTGTGGTCTAATTCCATGAAGAGACTTGTTTATCTGTGTGGGTCCCCGTGGAAATTGCTGTATGCACAGAGAGTCCACACAGGCAATAGTGATTCCGCTCCTGTAGCTTCCTTTTACTTATGCAGGTAAGGACAGAGAACACAGGTTTTGTTTGTGCTTTTGTGTTTTAATTTCAACTGAAACCATGCAACTTGAGGGAAATTTAATGGAAATCTTTTCAGGCTACCCATAAACAAAAAGTGTTTGAATGTTATTTTTTTTCTCCGTCAGTGCATTAAGAGCCACATTGGCTTAAAAACTAATAACTGAAAGGAACTAGGTACTATCCACCCAGCTTTCCAAATAAAATTTACTGTTGGATTGAAAACAGAGAAATTTTAGGCCAAAGGCTATTTTTTTCCAGAAGTTATAAGTAGCTGAAACCAAGAATTAGCATAAAAGTGATTCCTCAAACACAGCTAATTGTATTCCACAGATCTTTCTTGTACTTTAGAAGCATAATGCAGACAGAAAATTAATCTAGAAACCAGTGCAAGGGAGAAAATAGGCCATTTTTATTACAGGATGAAAAATTTCTTATTCTAACCTAGAAGTTGAGGTTTTTTTAGTGATACATCTAAACTTCTACCTGCTTCTATGTCCCAAAAATAAAATATAAATTTTCTGATAAGTGTTAAAATTTCAGTGAATACAGAGAAAGTGAGACTCTTTAGTAAGCAATGTTCTGAGAGCTCATGCTCCTTAAGAATATGATTTCTCCCTTACTGTTACTACACACGGATCCAGCTGGTGCCCAGTATTATGTCTCATTGTATAGATGTACAAAGCATTTCTTAATCGATCTCTTATGGAAACATATTTGGGTTATTTCCAGTTTATGCTGTAATAGAAAATGTTGCTTTGTAATGTTATTTATGACAAATAATCATGGTATATACTATATATTTATGGGGCACAGTGTGATGTTTTGCTATATGTTTACACTGTTGCAATGATCATCTGGGAGCATCTTTGAGCACTTTTTCTATTAAATGACTAAAAGTATAATCTTTTAGTGAAAGGGTAAGTGTATGCTTATATTGGATTGATATTCATCTGTGGTTTCTCTTACGTGCTGTCCCAACCTTACCAAAACCCCTTGGACACAGATATTGTGGTGGTCTCAGTGGGGGTCAAATGAAAAGACGATAAGGGAATCTAGGCAGAAACCCCCAAACCCTGCCTCTAAAGAAACATGGGATATATTTGGATAAATGAGACAATCTCAGTGTGGGTGAAGCCCAGGAGGGCAGGGGTGGGAGCAAGGTGAGCCGTAGCAGTGGTTAAGGCTGGAAAGGTAGCAGGGTGAGCACACTGCAGGTTCTTTCATGCTGTGCTGCATTGCTGGTCTTTACTCTGAAGTCTGAGGGTAGCCTTTGAAGGACTCTACATGGCGAGGCCATGGCCAATGTGAGCTTCAGAAATATCACCATGGCAACGGTGCGCACAGCCTTGGTGTGGGATGAGGTGAACCGCAGCAAGCTGAGGAAGGCGGCTGCCATGAGAATTTACGAGGGATGGAGGTCAGTGAGAGGAGATGAGGACAGGAGTCGACAGCGCTGAGGAACCTCCCAGCATTAGACTGCTCACAAGATGAAAGGTCAGAGTAGGAGACAGCTCCTGAGCAGCTGGCTTAGAAAACTGGGTGGAAGGAGGTGCCCTGAGCTGACGCGGGGATGGCAACAAGAGAAATGGATTTTCATGGGGTCACCATGTTGCAACAAAGTGGATGTTTTGGATGTGTTGAATTCGAGGCTCCAAAGGGACAATGAGGTAGAGATACCCAGTAAGTAATTGGATATCTATCTATCTATCTAAACACCTATCTATCATCTATCTATAACTCATGAGATAGAAACAATCTGGAGATAAAGAAATGAGAGCTTTAAAAATTCAGACCACAGGTGAAGCTATAGAGCTGGGAGGGAATGCTCAGAATTCTTTCATTTGCAAGTGTGAAAAAGAGAATTCAAATTACATCGACTAAATGGAAAGAAATACATGGATTCACTTATCTGTAAGAACAAGACTGGATCTGGCCTCAGCCATGAATGGATCTGAGGAACCTCCCACAACATGAGAGCTGCTGTCTGCACCTGCTACCTTGCTTTCCTCTCTGGGCCTCCCTGAGTCTCTCCGTTTCTCTGCTTAGCTTTTGCATATTGACCACATTCTCTGCCTTTTGGAGGAGACAGGCGATCAGCAGCTCTCATGTGTGTGGTTTGCAATGCAGACCTGCTGGCCTCTTGCTTGCCTGGCTGGGGTGCTGTGCTGCCCTCTTGTACCGACTGCTGTGGCTGTGGGCTCCAGAGCCGAATACCAACACTTTGTCCCCCCTGCCCTCATGTGTAAATGTTTCTTCTCTCATCAAGAGATGATCTGTTTCTTTTCCCCTTGAATCTTGGCCAGTTTCATGACTTGCTTTGGCCAAGAGGAGGTGGTACATATGCTGTTGTGCCAGTTCTAGGACTGGGCAGTAAGAGACCTAGAAGGTTCCAATTTGTCCTCTGAGATCCTGGCTGTCATGCCACAAAGGAGCCTGGGCTACCCTGCTGGAAATAGGTCTATGCATTTCTTCTGGAGCACAAGTGACCATGTAGAGAGGGCCGATATAAAGTAGAAGCAAGTAGAACCAGATGACACTCACACCAAACCCCAAGACTTAAAAAAGAGCCTTCCCAACCTTCCATTCCAGCCACACTCAGCCACCAACTGAACATCACCTCCTGAGTCATTTCAACCAATGTTACTTGGCGGAGAAGACCTACCCTATGAAACCAAAGAACACAGGAGTGTACATAAATTGAGGTTGTTTTAAGGCTCTATGCTTTGGGATGTTTTACTGCACAGAAGTGCTACCTGAAATGGTGGCCACAGCATTACTGTATGATGGGCCAGCCTGGCTCACTCATCCTCTTCTGCTGTCACGGATAGTAGAGAACTCATGCTGGGAGTCCCCTCAGGACCCATGGAAGGGGAAGATGAAGTTTCCTCAGAAGTTCCCCAATATTGTTATCAAAGATGGAAGGAAGGAAAGCTGGCTGCACAGAAAAACTGCTGTTCAGCAGTAAGAGGAGACTGAAAAATAAAGAGACATGAGAATCAGACCTTATACTACACCAGTGCTGAGAAGGCAGAGATAAAGAAAACACTAGAAGAAAATAGTAAATATAAAACAAGTGAGCTCAGAGAATCCAAATCATGAAACACAAGGGAGAAAAGAACATCAGGTCCTTAAAAAGCGTATATCCCTCATGAGGACACAGTCTGTGACTCATTCTGTTTTCTATTACTCCACAACAAGAATATATTAGCAAGAGAAGTGGGAAGATGGACATGGTATCTATACATGAAGATTACAAAATTTTCACAAGTACTTTCAGTCGCTTGGTGGACTGCATTGAATCCAAACATACTCTTTCCCTCGCACATCCTAAAGACAAGTGTGTTTATAAAGTCTGGAAACATAGACTAATATACAAACCATCATCTGGGACAACTTCAACCTGAAAAATTTATCAACATTTCCAGATTTTATGAATGCCCTGAGATGTGCTAAATAAAATACAATAAAAATAATCTTAAAAGATTGCTTAGCTCAAAAGAAAGAGAAACACTGGGTAAGAAGCACCCTAGTTCATTCAGGCTTCTATAACAGAATATCAAGGACTGGACAGCTTATGAACAACATAAATGTGTTTCTCACAGTCCTGGAGACTGGGAAGCCCAAGATCAAGACACCAGGAGTTTCTGTGTCTGGTGAGGGTCAGCTTTCTGGTTCACAAATGACACCTTCTTTCTGTGTCCACATGGCAAAGGGGTAAGAGATCTCACTAAGATCACTTTTATAAGGGCATTAATTCCATTTATTAGGGCTCAACATTCATAACCTAATGACCTAACAGAGGCCCCACCTCTTAATATCACCATATTGGGGGTTAGGATTGTGACATATGTATTTTGGGGAAACACAAACATTCAGTCTGTAGCAAGTAGTGTTGGGCAACTCAACCTGAATCCCCAGCAGCCCAAGGCACATAGGACCTGGACACAGATGCAAGGGTGCTAGGATTGCAAATCCTAGTGAAGGGCAGGTTTCACGGCCTTGAGTCTAACCAAGAAGGGGGCATATGTCTGAGTCACTGGCATAGAGCCAGGATTCTTTCAGTGCTCCCAGTCTAAGCAGGCAAACAAACACCCAGCACCAATAGGTGGCCAAGAGCTTCCCATCATCTTGTGCTTCAGGACAACAGACTCACTCCCCTCTGAAAATGTATAAGCTTCATGAGGACAGGGTCTTTGCCTGTTTGGTTCACTATGGTACTCAGCACCGAGAGCAGTGCCTCACACATCATAGGAAATCAGCGAATCTTTGTTGAATGAAATGGAACCTATGTGTTGGGTCCCTCCCACAAAGGGATTTGGAGTCCGAATTACCTGCATGCAGAAGAAATCCCATCCTGAGACTATACCAAAAAAGGTGACCCTGGATTGATGGAACCAGAGGTAAAACCCCTCTTACTTGTTCCTCTCTATAGAACACACCTTAGTAAAAATGACCACCATCAAAACCACATAAAGAATGCAATGATATAGGAGGGGGTATGGTTGGCAACAGAGGAACCAATAGAGGTTTTCCTTTGCAGAAAATTGTGGGGTTGTATATTATATGAATTGATCTAAAAACTGCTTAGTAGGGGCCAATGGACAGTGGAAGATAAACACGCAAAAGAGCTGAGGTTGAATGGAGGAAGTGTAGTCACTGAAAGTCAGGTGGGCAGGAATTTTACCTTATAAAGGGGAAGGCACAATCTGTCACATAAGAGAAGGGATAAAGAATGAATAATTAGTAACTGGTTGTGCAGAAGGAAGGTAGCCTTAATCGTTGTTGAAATTCTTGAATTTTTCTGCTGAAATCCCTAATGGCAATGGGGACACCCCAGAGGCTCTGATTATGTAATCTAAGCCATCCTTCTGGGCTCTCCTCTACAGTTCCATCTTTCAGCACATCGTGCTTATGTGAAAGTTTATTCTGCTTCTTAGAATTCCTGACATTGTTTTAACTTAAGAAAAAAAAGAAGATGCTTCTTGACACTTTTAAGTTGAATTGCCTAACATTTTTCTCCAAAGTTTTGAGATAAATCAGTGTTCCAGTTCAATAGGCCCTGCTTACCCCGGGGCTGCTGGCCACCTCACTGCCCCTGTGGCTCTGAGGCCTCAGCTGGGAAATGCTGTATTCAGTATTATCTGTTTCCTCTCTCCTCCTCCATCACGCCCCAGACTCAGGCAACATATTCAAGTCAAGCTAATTGTACATGGATCAATTGGACATGACTGCAGCACAGTCAATTTGATAAATGGGGGGTTTAGCAAAACTTGATTGTTTATTATTCAGAACAAATTAACTTTTTTCTTCCCATGGGAAAGTATAGGAATGTTAGCTACCTGATTTCCATATTTATTCTGAAATGAGTGGATATTGCAGCCCCTCTGCAAATTTCTATCCCTCTACTTAGACCCTACCTTTGAGAGTGCAGTGTTCCCCAGTAGAGGGAGCAGTGCCCCCCAGTTGAAGAGGAGGAGTCTAAGCTTTTGGTAATGGCAGGTGTACTAACCTCCACCTGAGGCTAACGGGACAAATGGCCTTTCTTCAGGGGGGATGATGTTCTTAGTGATTGTTTTTAATAATGCATGACAATTTGGGTTTGAGAATCCTGAGATAATGCTTCTCAATCCAAAGCAAATGGAAAATATTTGGTATATCAAAGTAGTTAGCAGATGGTTGTCACAGTGGTATTTTGATTCAAAGTTTAGGAAAATTACTTGTTAGTGCTACTCAAGTAATGTAATGAAGAGAAATGAGACACTTGGATGATTCTTGAGTTTCACTTGGGATCTTTCTTCCTGTACATTTCTTTAAAAAAATCCAGCACCTTCAAAACCTTCACTGAGCATCTGCTTTATGCCAAGGACAGCTGTGATGTGTTAGGGGAATAAACATTCACTCATTCAGGTAATATTTTCATTTCTAGGTAACAGACACTGTCCAACTTGAATAAATAAAATAGGGCCCTTTTTCGTGTACCTCAATCTCATTTCAGGGAGACAATTGGTAAGACAACAAACTAGCAAATTAACAGGAACAATCCCGTCATGACAACAATAATGAAAATTTCAATAGAGTTGCACGATAAAGAGGGCCTGGGTGGCCACTTTAGTTTATGTGAGCAGAGAAAATCTCTCTGAAGAGTGGCATTTACATTGAGGTTTGGGTGACAGGAAGGGGCCAGCTGTGCAGAGATCAAGCAGAGGTAAGTTATTCCCAAGGTCCTAAGAGCTGGCTAGAGTTTGGGGACACAGAGGAACAAGAAGGCTCTGTGGAGGGTTGCTGTGGGGGGGAGGGAGCGTGGTGTGGCTGGAGGGTGGAGGGTGGCAGACCCTGACACACAGGTCCTTGACAAGCCAGACTTTGACGTTTACCCTGGACCCGACAGGTCTCCCTTGGAGGACGTTAAGCAGCAAGGTGGCAGGGTCAGATCTGCACTTCCAAAGATTTCTGCATGAAGAATGGGGTGTGGAATAGTGGAGAGCAAGAGGGAGGCAGGGGAGGATGACAGTTACATGGGAAGTGGCCGCAGACCTGGCGGAATGAGGAAGGATCCAGGATCTGGGACATGTCTTGGGAGTAGTGTCCACTGCCCCCCGTCATGGGTGAATTGGGGAGGTGGGAAATCGGGGAACGTGAGATCAAGGATAACCCCTCACTCTTGCTAAGTACTGCACTAGAGATTTCCTTCCCTGCCCCACTCTGGACCCCTGCACACCCAGAAATCTGCCTCTCTCAAAGCTTTTCTTACCGCATTAGCTGCTAACACCAAAAATCCAGTTGTTGTGGCCCGGCCCCCAGTGACCCTTGATTCCCTCTTTGCTGCACACCTCATATTTGCCTTGAAGGCACCTCTGGCCAGCTCTGCTTTGAGCATGTGTCTGTCATCCACCCGCTTCTCACATTGCCAGTGCGGATTACATGGGCCTCCCCAGTCTTGTGTGCCACTCGGACCCTTTCACAGGTCCTAGGGTCTCCCTGCTGCTCCATTCTTGCTCCTTACAGCCACTGCCAACCTAAGCCGCAGCATGACCTTGCTAAAATGTAAATCGAAACTGACAATTCCTACTGTAAAAGCCAAACTCCTGTGCATGGCCTAAAAGGGCCCACACAGTCCTTTCTGACAGTTTGACACCATCCTCTGGCTTGTCATTGCCTGCCGGCTGCCGGTTCCCTCTCTGTCTTAACTCCTGCCAAGCTGCCTCCTGCCTAACGGCTCTGGCGTTTGCAGTTCCTTCCCCCAAATGCCACAGGGCTGCCTTTTCTCATCCGTCATATCGCAGCTCAGTCATCCCACTCCCACACGGGTCTCCCCGTGGCAACCCAGCTGGGGCACTCCTGGTGCCACTGCGTGTTCGGGTTGCCGAAGTGAATGTAACTATTGGTCTTACAATTCTCTGATGCTCTATCACAGAGCTGGCCTCAAATATTTCCTATATTCACTTTCTCTTGAATACCCCTTTATATACTATTTTAATATTTAGATATTAGGTCTTAAATAACCATAAGAGATTTAATCACAGCAATCTGGGACGCCTCTTACACACAGAGATGGTGCAGTGCCTTGTCTCTGCTTCTTGAGTGATAATCCAGGGAAAGATGCCTGAGAAGACAAGTAGTTCGCAGCAGCCAAAGTAGGGGCCTGGTGCCCACTTGCAGATGTGGCTTCCTGGGAGTCCTCACCTGGGGACTGGTTAGCTAAGTACGTTACTGTAGCTTTTGTCCCTCCACAGACATTGCTCTCACTCCCTTTTTCTTCTTGCTTAGTTGACTACCTTGTGTGTTGAACATGAGTGAAATGATTGAGGCTCTACAGGTGGAGAGAGGTCTCTTCTCCATCCCTGGGAAAGACTCCGGGGTGACACCAGCTTTGCCAAGATTTCCCAGAGGGAGACACGAGGTGGCCGAGTGGGGGTGGGGAGACTTCTAGGTCCTTCAATGCAGCCTTTTAACTGAATCTGAATTTTACAACAAATACTTTTATTAAAAGCGGTGCAGCAAAGAAAGATGAAGCTTTTCTTGCCACTTCTGGTGCTTAAAAAAGAACAATCTTGAAATCGGAAGGCTGCAGGTTCCCCACCCCTGCCGGAGGTGGGGGAAGTTACACAGTCTCATAGAATCTGTTTCCCCCATGGCCACGGGCAGATGATAAAGCCCACTTGTCAGGACTGCAGTGAGGGCTAAATGAGGAATCAGAGTGTCTTTCATGTCTGGAACGTGGTGGGAACTAACTTAATTCTAGTTTCCTCTCTCCATAGGGGATGAAACCATGCCCTAGTTACTCCAGGTCATGGATTGCCCGGGGCTTCTTACCTCCTAGGACAGTCCTCATAACTGCAGCACAAAGGGCCAGCATCTCTCTTTGGAAGGCAGGCCCTGGGCTTTTATTGGCAGCTTTGAGGTGGGTGCAAACACCAGGTCAGTCATCTCTGACATTGCATCCTGACCTTCTGGAGTCCTTGGGAGATCCCCTGGTGGAGGCTGATCTTAAGTCATGTGAGCAAGGAGGCCACACCTGGCTATTATGCAATTGCCTTTTTAATAGTCATTGCACAGATGCAACTGCAAAGAACGCATCGATGCACCTGTTCCATTATGTGTGAGGGACTCTCTACTACCGCAGTCCTCAAGCCCCTGCTATGGCCCAGTACCGGGCTGTGGCCTGTTAGGAAACGGGCTATGCGTCACTGCCTGAGCTCTGCACTCCCTCCCCCTAACCCATAACATCCCAGCCCCCCCCCCCGCCCCCCCACCGTCGGTCCATGGAAAATTTGTTTTCCATGAAACTGGTCCCTGGTGCCAAAAAGGTTGGGGATCGTTGCTGTACTGGGTTATTAGCACCTTTGTAGTACGTGATGCTCTGCAGTTGGAAGAGATGAGGGTGTTGCCTTCCTATCACAGCCCCTCTGAGAGGATTTGGCAGGTACCTGGCCTGTTCCTTTGGGAGAAGCCCCAGCACAGGAGGGTGCAGCAGATGTGTCCTCGCTCCCTTGGTGGACAGGGCTGTCCTGCTGGCCCTGATCAGCCCTGTGCTATTAGTCGCAGTTTGTCCTTCATTCCCTCTGAATCCAGGCTTGTTTCTAAGACTCTTCATTCCAATCAGGATGTGATAGTTGCCCCCCTTTTTTTGAATAAGGATAAAGTAGAATTTTAGCTAAAGTTCTTAAAGTTTTCTTTTTTTTTTTGGTTGTTGTCTTTTGACGACTTCCAGTGATTGGGAGTGGCAGTTTGCAGACAGATTATTTGGATATTTTTAAAAGGTTTTCAGCACCTGTAATTTTTCATGCTGGTGTGAAACCTCTGTTTATTCAACTTCTGCAAATTAGCCTAGCTAACACATCAGTCCCATAAAACAGAAAAATCATGGACTTCAGTATCAATCACAACAATGACTAATTAACTCCCCATTAATGCTCTCAACAGAAGTTGTGAAACCATGAGTCTTAGGAGACTCAGCAAGCGGGGATGGTTTGTGGCATTATCCCTTTGTCTTTTTTCTCTCCATTTCCAAATTTTCCAGCTAATGATAGCCCGGGCAGCACCTGATAAAACAGAAACTGCTCAGGGCTTCTTTTGGGCCGGTGCGAGGCAGGCCTGCCACTCACCCCTGGGGAGACCCTCTGGGGGCTGCTGTGGGGACCACCAGCTCCTGAACAGATGTTCTGTGTCAGAGAATGATTGAAGTGAAAACCAATGATAAATTAGAGCGAGGAACTCACACTTCACAGCCCTCTGATTTTTTTTCTATTTTTGTACATTTTTTTTTAAATGTTCTGTAGGGAACTACTGCAGCACAGAGCATTTCCACATTAGACAAAAGAGAACCTCCCTCGTGCAAACCAATGCAACACAGATTTTGGAGCAGTGTCTGTTCTCCAGTTTCTGAGCAAGGCCCACAAGACATGAGAACATAACTTTGTGAAAGAAGGAATAGATTTTAAAGCCACTATTACAGGCCTTCCTTTCCTTCCACCTAAACCTTGACACTAACAAACTGGATAGATTGGAGTGATTTTATTATCCTTTTTTCTTAAGTGAACATATTTCCTTTCTATTACTCCACACACCAGATTATTGTAACAAAAATGGTACTGATGAATAATAGAGAAGCTTTACTTATATTTAATATTTCCCAAGCATTAGCAACAAAGACAATTATTTCACAGGAAAAATAGAATATGATTGTGGGAAAGGGATCTATAGACAGTGCAGGAAACTAACTTGTTACCTCCCGAAAGCAATAGCGTGAAAGTGATTTAATAGCAACCTGGACTGAATCCTCAAGGATAGTAATTCCATTTCCTGTCGCTGTGTAGGATCGTCATCTGCAGGGCCCCCAGGCAAAGTAAGAGCCCCCACTGAATCACTAGCAGAACTTTGCTTACAGACAGAAAAAACATGACATTTATAACGTACTCACAGCAACCTCTTCTTGTAATACTTTGCTCAAATCTGTCCAAAACAGCTTAGTATGACATGTACAGCAGGAGCGTGACTTCTCATTCAATCTAATGTGTAGAAGCAAAACTCCAGCTGAGCTCTGGGCTTGCTACTGTGTCCTCTCCTGCTGCTCCCAATCCACACATGGCCCCCAGGAGAGATGAGGTGCAGCTGCCGTCTGCAGGACAGCACCAGGGTGTTCTGAACTTGGAGGGACAAGAACTTTTCTCTTCGTTGCCTTCCTCCTCTTCAAAATCCTCCTGATCCCCAGCCCTGGGAGAATCACAGAGAGCTCGGACCTCACGCAGCAGGTGTCAGGTGAGGACAGTCACAGTCCCAAATAGTGCTTTGCTTTCTTCACTTCAAATGGACAGCCACAATGCTGGATTTAAAATTTGATTTAATTTAAGTAATAGAAAGTGGCATTTCCACACCCCATTTGGAGGATACTATGCTTAACAGAGGGGTGCGCTCTTATTACTTTCTAAGGAGGTTATAGAATCTATCCAGTGAGGCAGTGAGCTTCAGAATCAATTCCAACAGAGGTCAGAGAAGCCGAGGCTGGTGTGACAAACAGCACATTGTTGAGAAAGTGAGCTTAAGAGACACACAGACCTGGGTTCAAACCTCAGTCCTGCCTATTAACTAGTTAAATGACCATGCACAAAATAGATTAATTTTATTTCTCTGTAAAAAGGCAAATTTAATATATAGTATTGAACTCTCAAAATTGTTGGAAGGATTGAGTACAAAAACACACGTGAGACATTTTGCACCGTAGTAAATACTAAGACGTGTTAATGTCAATACCTTTACAATTAATTTTAACAGTGATTCTTGAAAGTAAAGAACACCAGGTATTATTCCAGGATCAAATAAATGCAGTGAAGTTCTATAAACAGCCATGGAAGATATTTCAATTCAATAAGTGATGCCATTCCTTGTAAAGTCAATTTCATAACTACTTGGAAATTGAAATTCTTCTCAGTCCAAGGTGAATATGGTGTCGTCTTCTCTCAAAATGAAGAAAATATCCTATATAATTAGGACCTTACTAAAGCAAGCTTTCAGAAGCACTCTATTAAAATGTTGAAAATAATTTCTGAAAAGTGAAAATATCCCTTTAAATAATGATTATTAGAACTAAAATAAGCTCTAGTTAGAAATCAAGTTTAAAATGTTTTTGTTTTTATTAACATAAAAAAACTTACTTTTCAGAAGTACATTTCTGAGTTTCGAAAATTTCATAGAGTTGTGTAACCATGACCAAAATTTGTATTGGCATAATTCTTAAAGGTGAATCCAAGATAAGTGTCATATGACACATTTTACTGATGAGCTACCTGCCTCTCAATATGAATATCTTCTATTATTTATCCAGAAGGGAAGGAAACACCTATGATTAGTGATGATTTTTCAAAAGGTGATATGATAGAAAAACAGGCACACTCTTGGCGTCCTTGGGACTATAAATCCTTGAAATAATTTCAGTGACCGCAAGTGTTTTAATATGGAATGTGCAGTGCAAATTGGTCTGAATGTTGAACCTTTGGTCCCCCAAATTCCCTATGGCCTGGTCCTCCAGCCACAGAATGAAGCAGGATAAGGAGGCTACTTGGAGATCATTTAGCTGATGCCACCCGAGGCACAGATCCCGTCCCTTCACGTCACCATGAAGAGCTAGGAATGCATTTCCTTTAAGAAGGAGCCAGTTCAGTGTCAGTCACCTTAAAATATCTGAAAACTTAACCTGAAATTTGCCTTTCTAAAAATCTCTGAAGTTGTTTCTAGACCTTTCTTTGGAATTACAGAGTATGTCTGCATTTAACTTTCATTAACTGAATTCCACAGCTGTATCTCCCTGTCCTGTTTCTGGATCCTTTATTTTTTTTTCATATGAAATGATGTTAAGTGTATATTTTTCACTTCCATAGGGAGATGTGAAGAGACTATGTGATACCTGCACACCCAGTAGGCTGATTAAAGGAGAGAAATTCTGAGGTTAGGGAACCTGAATCTTCTACAATAGGCAGTAAGCATGCCTGCTCTTTGCTGGGGGGAAATGATCTCTTTATTTTACTAGGCAGTAAGTTCATCTGCCTTCTGTCATTGTGTTCCAAAGCTGTTTGCTGTACCAATATTCTGGAAGGGACAATCTAGAATAAATCAATTAATATCTCTGTTCATAAGACTTACAGAAACTCAAGAAACACATGGAGAATTGCCTCCCAATGCTTTGGTTTGATTCCAATGCTGAAATGGATTTCCAACTAGTCTATCTGTCTGTCTGTCTATCTATCTATATAAAATCTTTTTTAGTTATCCTCCAAGCAGATTAATTCTACTTTAGTCATATTTTCTTTCCTCTGTACACACCAATGACTACTGATAGTGAAAATCTGAATTTTTACATTAACAGCATAAGGATTGATATTTTGTCAGCTCCACATAACTTTTATCATTAAATTTTAGTATTAACACAAGAAATTCTATAGAATAGGCAAACCAAAGACAGTTATGTGGAATTCCCAGAAATAGGCAAGTTGCTTGGGATTACTAAGTCATATCCCAAAGTTCTGGGAACAAGGGGTGTGACATGGATGTATGTCGAGCGTAATTCCCCAATCTTGAGTAATAAAATGTTTTCTTTAAAATTAAAGCAAAATGCATTTTTTATAACATGTATCTTACTTTGCAAAAGACCATCTGAGGAATCTAAAGCCTTGTTCTATGGAAAGATCATTCAACACTGTTTTAAATGAAACTCTGTCAACTTAGCTGGTAACTAGTAGCTGAGAGGCCTGAACAGAAGAACTTCAGCAGAGGATCCACCTGCCTGGGTCCCTTTGGGGTGGCCTCACTGTCACCATCAGGGGTAGAATTGTGGATAAGGGCGCAATTTCAGTGAAACAACCACGATGTGAGCATTTAAGAGTTTTCAGTCCTCACAGCCCCTGGAGGGAACACAGCAGGCCAGAAGGTGACACAACACATGCAGGTCCAGGAGCACAGGCAGAGAGGGAAAGGGGGCCTGTGGGCCAATGCTTTTACTGGATCCTGGACATTCTCCAAACTGGTTTCCCAAGGAAAACTTTACTTGGTGGGTTTAAAGCAAACAGACACTAGTTCCAGGAGGTCACACTGTGACTGAGAGGTGGTGACTTTAAGTTTACGGGCAAGTATCTGAATGGCCTGTTTAAAGGAAGCAGCAGGAAAGTGGGGAGCCCCAGCCTGCTAAGTGGGAGAGATACCTCCAAGGTTTATCTCTGGCCACCAGCAGGAGCCAGGTGGGGTACAGTATTGGAAACTGTCAAGGGTGACTGAGCCCCGCTTCTGGTATAAAAAAGTTAAACTTGTACTTAAAAATGGATGCCGAAACAACATGAAATTGTAAGCACTCACTACCAACACAGATTATCAGTGTAAAAGGGAAGGTTTTGCGTAAGTGCAAAAATAACTTAAGATAAATGAGATTAAACACAACATGATCAAGAAAACTTTCACAGAGTTCTTGTACGTGAAAAGATGCTTTGCACCCACAGAAACATATACGCTGCAGCTTGCGGAGGTCTAAAAAGGTATTCAAACATGTTTTTGAAGTTTGATGGAATGTGAAGTAACCCCTGATACATCTAAAAGGAGCTTGTGTAGCCTTTAATGGAGAGTTTGTCACTTTAACCCGTGATAGAAGAGCAAAATTTCAAATCATTGTCCAAGGCGGGATTCTGTGCTCTACTCCGATTATGATACATTCACATTTGCACAAGTCCAAATATAAATTTTTTGTGCGCTTTTTTAAAAAGAAATGCTACTCAGAAATAAGAACGAAAGAACTAATAAGGAGGAGCCCTCAGCCTCCTGACACACAGATCCTTTTGTTACTAAAAACATAGCATCGGTGGATGATTAAAGCTTTCAGAGGTGTCATTCCATGACAGCAAATAATCCACATTGTATGCAAAATGGGAGCTCTCTGAAATTGTCTTCTTTTCAAATATCTCCATGCCATTCCCCAATTTTTGCTTTTTGCAGCGGTTGACAAGGGGTCTGATCAGTGCTGTTTTACGGAGTGAAAATGAGAGGTTGCCAAGCTTCAGGTAGCAAAGGTAGGAATAGATGCTGCTTGAAGGAGGGTCTCCACCCGGCCTGGCTGTGACCCTGGGCCCGCCCAGCTGTCTCAAATCTGTCCATCCTCAGGAGTCTCACGCGTGGAGTTGGTGAATAAATTATCCACTTAGACCCCTAGGCTCCGTATTCTGAGTTCAGAGGAGGGAGACCTATTGTGACCCAGTCCCCCGTGGGCGTGGTGGTTGGTCCCAGCCCTGAGCCTGGGACATTCAGACAAACACTATTCATACAATATTCTGCTCTGCTGTCCCCGGCTGCTTCACTTCAGACAAAGCAATAACTGATTTCCTGACTGACACCCGAAAACCTATTTATGATTTTCTCTCCCACAACTCATCTTCCGAAAGAGCCCGTCATTACTGACAGGGTGGCATTTGCCTTGTCCTTCAAACACCTCACTCTGCCCCATCATCCTGTGAGGCCCCCTGGGGCCCAGGCCATCACTTGCTATTTTTCTTTGAGGGCCTTTTAACCCACACTATATTGGAAATGTAAATACTTCTCTCTAGAGCATTGAAATCTCCCCGGAGCTTCCTCGCAATTCAGGAATTGCAGCGTTAAGGAATCCTCCAGCAGAAAGAAAATATTACCCATGGAATGTGATTTTAAGTCCGCGTCTCAGTCCACAGATGCTGCCAATTACTCCACTCCGTGTTTACGGAGCTCCTGCCACGTGAATAAAGTAATCGGGAGGTCTATGATCATTCACAATTTTTCAAGCATCATTAAGTGCTGGATATATATGAGTCCTGCTGGCATTTTATCCTGTGTATATATGAGTCTGCTGGCATTTTATTCAAGCTAAATGCATAAATAAATAGTTCTTTGGGATCATTATGGGAAAGAGAATTAAATAACACATTTTCCCCATTTTAATCAAAATAACATTTTACATGATTTATATTTATCATTAAGAGTTAATCATTTAAAAGAAAGGGTGATTATTGAAATAAAGATTTTTTTTTATTTTCCCCAAATGACTGGCACAACAAATGAAACCACTGAATGGCTGCGTGAGTAGCTGTCTTAGCTGCAAGACTAAAGAGGCAGCACCCTCCCCCCACACCCCAGACCCCTTCCCGACATCTCCCCTCACCCATGCTTTGGCCGCTTAGTTTACTTATTCCACAGTAAAAGTCCCTCCTCCAAGATCCCCACACCCCAAAAAAACCCTCATTAGGTGCCAATTAGGAGGCGGCCTTTCTTTGGAGGAGTGTAATAGTCCAAATGATTACAATAGACTATGGCAACTCTTAATACCTTTCAGAACATTTTCAGAGAATTGCAACTTAGGCTCTTGTTTGGATAAAGAATCCCTGGCTTAGGTGGTGAGCTTATCTTAACAACTGTGGCATTGATCCTGCCAAGTGAAGTTAGAGCCATCTCTCATCCCGTCCTGCCTGGGCAGGATGCAATAACTACACAAAGATAAAGGCTTGGCTTATCGGTGAAGAATGACTGCAGTCCAGTCATGATCTTAAAAGAACAGAATGCCGATATTCAGTATATTTGGCACAACTAGTTCCGTGATCACCTAGTTTTATGAAAGTAGAGTGTCACAATTTTGAATATATAAGAATAATTTAAGACATGATTCATATTATGAAAACTTTCTGAGAGAGACAGAGCAAAAAAAGAGATGTTTCCCTTACAATAGTAGCTCTCCAGTGTGAAAATGCATCCATTGTGATTGTAACCAAATTCTTATGTGTCAAGGTATTGATTTTCCATGATTGCTCCTTGTTCTTAAAAAGTCTGCACTTTAATGTATGATTCCTTTTATGCAAAATAAGTTGCTCACACACTCAATTTTTTTTTTCCTGACAGTCTGACACTTACTAAACACTCAAGTGTTGTTGAGCAAGTGATTCCTTTCGACCAAGTTCTGCTCACTCACAGGTGCATACTGCATCGCCACTTCCTTCCTAGGAGGTCAACACACCTGCCATGCTGTTGCAAGTGGCTTTTTGATGAACTAACCTTTCATCTTTTAGTGCTGAAGTGCACCACCACTTGTCGGGTTTAAGCACCTTGGGAGACAGAAAATACAAATTGAAAGTGTATGAGTTAAGAAAACAGACTGCAGACAACTCCGGGAAATCAGCTGTGCCACTTGTCAATTTATCATCTCCTCTCCTCTCCAAATACACCCTCATAGTCTTACTCTGTGACCCAGTCTGGCCCCTGAGTAGTTCCCCTGAGCTATGTCAGGAGAGGGCGCTGCCGGGACACCCCGGGAAAGAAGGGCCGCCCCTCTCTGCCTGCTCCATGGCTGCCAAGCACAGGCCTGTGTATGTGCAGCCAAACTCCCCCTCCTGCAAGGCTGTGGCCAGTCCTGGCCCATGAAATCCTGACACCAGGCTCAGCCAGTCGGCTGTGGCCAGCTCCGACCAGGGGCTGCATAGCCACTTTCAAGGTGGCCAGACCCTCCCCAGCAGGGTCCCAAAGAAAGGGGTTGGAAAGGGGCTCCCTTCAGACCAGGTGTGCCCCCGCTCAGGTTTTCTTTACACCTCTCCTTCATTTCCTCTTATACCTACACACACAGACACACACACAAATATATAGCCTTCCTTGTTCAAATTACTGAATGGTTTCTGTCTCCTACATTCTAATTGACACAAAAACATGCAGACCCTCAGTTCTCCCACTGAGACTTTAAATCCACCCTACAAAGGATGCTTTTTTGCATTTATTACAGAGAGTAGAAAGCCCAGACTTAAAGAGAATATTTTGCATATTTATGGGGTTGAGGGTTGATGTTAAACTGGGACTATTTCAAACAATACACCTCCTAATCAGGTATCTCGGCTTTGTAGAAGTGTGAGACTACATAATTTAATGGTATTAAATTAACTTCAATTAAAAAAAAACAAAAAACACAAAAAAAACTTTTGTTGCAATCAGATTTTACCTTAAAATAGTTTTCTTAATCTAAATCAGACCAAAGAATAGAGTTTTTTTCTAATTAAGTTTTATATAAGCTGAAGAATGTATATTTATTTTAGTTTTTATTATTGAATGTTTTTATAACACATTGATAATGATAGCATTTTGTGTTAATTTAACTTTTTAATGCTGTATATTATGCATTAGATACATGACCTCTTTTATCTCAGCTGTGCTGCAAGAGAAGAACTGTTTTCATTCTTTGCACAGACGGTGAAGTTGAGACTATAGGAGTTAAGAACCCTGTCCCAGGTCACAAATTTAGGAAATGGTGGAGCCAGGCCCAGACCAAGGTCTGCCTGACTTCAGGGATAATATTTGCCTGCTGTTCAGATGCTAATATGGACAATAGGGATAATGTATTTCTTACCTACCAAGGTGTGTTTTGGGACCCCACACCCAACAGGAGTAAAATTCTAAAATTCTTCTTCCATCTGCCAGGATATAACAAAGGGCCTAATGTTATAGTTGTTTTAGAAGAGTAAAGTAAGGAAATAGAGGAAGGAGAGAGAGTAAGAAAGGCAGACCTTCAGGAATGAATTAAGGAGAGCAGGAAGAAACAGAGACAAAGGAAGATAAGGAGGGAGGTGAGCAGGTACCTGAGAGGTGTTCAGGCAGGAAATGGATGGTCGACAGGAGGTTGACCTGAGAGCTGGTTTGGCTGCAACTGTGTGAGTTCAGGTTTGCAAGCATCGCTGCTGTGCCAGCGTCATAGTCAGCTCAGGCTGCTGTAATAAAATAACATAGCCTGGGTTTCTTCAACAGCAGGCACTCATTTCTCACATTTCTGGACACTGGCAAGTCCAAGATCAAGGTGTCTGCAGATACAGTTCTGGTGTAGGACCACTTCCTGGCTTGCAGATGGCCACCTCTTCTTGCTGTGTCCTCATATAGCATAGAGAGGAAGCTCTGTTGTCTCTTTCTCTTCTTATACAGTTACTAATCCTATCATGAGAGGCCCATCCTCATGACCTCATCGAAACTTAATCACCTCCCAAAGCCCCAGCTCTGAATACCATCACATTGGGGGTTAGGGATTCAACATATGAATTTGGGGGGAGGGGTAACAAATATTCAATCTATAACAGACAACAAGGCTTCCCAGAGTCCATCCCTAGTTCCAGGTTGAAATATCAAATGTGGAAAGCTTTGACCCTGTCTTGGATCACATATAAGGAAAATATTATTCAAAGAGTTTGTTTCCTCACACTTTACAACATTGAGGACTTCTACCACAATCAACCATAAGATATAGTTCTTTGACATGAATCCCACTCTTCAAACACCTTAGAATCACAAATCTGTGCTCCCCCAGTTGGGCAAACACTTAAAATTACACACTTTCTTAAAAACCTATGACAATAACATGTAAAACATGAGCCTTCGGGTCCACAGAAGCTCTGGGACACTTTCTGTAGCCTCTGATGACTCCAAGAGTCTCCACTGCCTGATATCTTTTTAGAACAAGGAATTTCCTTCCTGCTTTGATGCCACCACCTGATGGAACAGAGTGTCACCTAACACTAAATGAAGCGGGCAATCATATAAATGGTTCACGTCATCCAGAAAAGGTTGACCTCTGAGATGATTTGTGGTTTTCCATCATGAATTTTAAGTTCAAAATTCCATGGAGCATGTTAAATATGAATACTTATAATAAAGCATCCTAATTATTACAAAATTAATTAAATTTTGTTTGCCTGGAGGCCTTTTTGTTCAAATCAGCATTTTGAAGTATACAATACACATTAAACCTGAACAAAGTTGAATAATAAATACCTTATGGCATTTCTTATGTGATTTTTACAAGTTATTTTCATCAATATTTTTGCATGGTATCTAGGGAGATGGTCAAGCCTTGGCACATCATGGATGATATTGGGAGTTCAAACCAGTAGATAAGTTAGTGTTGTTATATTATCACTTTTGTTATTTCAGCAAATTGTTTAATATATTAAACAAATGATCACAGTGAATCAATTAATGCTCTCTTATGACAGTACTCAGAAAATCCTACACCATAAATCAAAGACGGAAGGAAGACAAAACTGAAGAGAAGCTGATAATTGAACAAAATCAGTCAGACATTGAC
>CM052439.1:171553924-171576170 GCA_028533085.1 Varecia variegata
ATTGTTTAATATATTAAACAAATGATCACAGTGAATCAATTAATGCTCTCTTATGACAGGACTCAGAAAATCCTACACCATAAATCAAAGATGGAAGGAAGACAAAACTGAAGAGAAGCTGATAATTGAACAAAATCAGTCAGACATTGACATAGACTGATGCGTTAGTCAAGGTTCTCCAGAGTATGGAGAGAGAGAGAGAGAGAGAGAAATATATGGATAGATGGATGGAAAGAGATTAATTTAATTTTGAAGGGTTGGCTCACATGGTTACAGAGGCTGAGTAGTCTCGCAATCTTCCATCTGCAAGCTGTGAGCCCAGGAGAGTCTATGATGTAGTTCTAATCCAAACCTGAAGGCCCAGGACCCAAGAATGCCAATATCCAAGAGCAAAAGATGGATGTCCCAGGTCAAAAACAGAAAACAAATTTGTCCTTCCTTTATCTTTTTCCTCAATTCAGGCCCTCAAGAGATTGGATGATGCCTGCTTATGTAGGTGAGGGTGATCTTCCTTACTGAGTCTACTGATTGAAACACAGATCTCTTCCACAGACACCTTCACCAACTCACTCAGAAATAATGTTCAACCAGCTACCTGGGCATCCCTTAGCCCAGTCAACTCAACGCATAAAATTAAGTCAATCTCCTTCTCTCTCTCTCACTCTCTTGCTCTCCTCTCTTTCACACACACACACACACACACACATACACATACACACACACACACACACACATACATGCATACACAAACTCACATACTCACACACATACTCAGAGATCTGTACCGTCTGAAGTTTGGAAGACAGCCCCAGAGCTGGTCCGTCCCTGGGCACAGGGTTGCCCTGGAGTGGCCTGCCAGAGGCCACATCCCCGTGACACCAGACCTCTGAAGGGGGAACCTGAATAGTTATCCTCATTACCCTCCTCTGCTGAAGCACCAAGATAAGCTGGAGGAAGTTATCTTGTTGCTTAGAAACCATTAATGAGTGAACAGTTCACAGCGCTGTAGTTGGCAGAGGGTTGTCAATATTTGGTGTACACTCCCAGAGCCTCAATTCAAGGTCAAGGTCACACATTAATACATACAAAAGAATGAAACAAAAACACCTGGTTTGCAACTAATAAGTACATACGTTGATGGATTTGTTAAGTAAGCTGATTTGATCTTTCTACATTAAAAACACATCAAAACATAACACTGCACTTCAAAAATATGTATAACTACTTGTAAATTAAAAATAAAAATTATGAAAATAAATAAAAATTTAAAAACCATTACAATAAATGAAGAAAATAAAAATGAAATCATTTCGGCATTCTCTTCAGAAAACATTTCCACAAATGTAAATTTCCTACCTTGATAAAGGTCTGTTTTCATTTCTCTTATCCTAGCCTTCTTCCTAACCAATCCCCCTCTCCAATTTGCTTTATTTTCAGTCATTTAGAGACTATTTTTTCTACATAAACTATTAGCAACTTCAGAGAATTTGCACTGTAGGGTTTTGCTTTCTCTTCTGTTGTCTTTCATGTGGCTTGTGATGAGTCTCCCTCTGAGGCCATTTATGCAGCCAGCCCCGTTCATTTCCTTCTTACCATCTGTAGGTACTCTAGCAGAAACCTCCAGCAAAATAGAGGAAACATCAACAGCTAGAAAGTACACAGAGAATGCCCACATTCTTTATGGCTACATTAATAAGAATATTATTTCAGAGAGAAAATCCACTGAGTCCTGTATTCTGAGCCCTCTGGCTCTACAACCATGGGTCAAAAATATTAGAAAAAGAAAAATGGATGGTTGCGTCTGTACTCAATGTGTACAGACTATTTTCTGGTCCTTGTTCCCTAAACAATATGGTATGACAACTATTTACATGATATTTACCTTGTGTTGGTGTTATAAATAATCTAGAAATGATTTAAAGTATATGGGAGAATATGTATAGGTTATATGCAAATATGTATAAGGAAATAAAGCTTTTGTGGAGTTTGGTATTCTTGCAGGGGTCTTGGAACTAATTCTCTACAAACACGGAGTGGCGACTGTACTTAACAACTTAAGGGAAAACCAATGAAAGGTCAAGACAAGCTGCATTACATCAACCCGTGAAGTTATTCCAATATTAAACTATTTAGTGGGCATATTGATTTTAGAAGAGCAGTTCTCTACAGAAGCACTTTATCAAGCATAGGAGTTACCCTTGGTTTGCCGGACGGACCTTTGTTATTTTTCCAACAACGTAAACTTTTCAGCTGCATCGTCAACCCCCTCTGTCCTCCCAGGCAGCAGACAGAGCTTGCTTCTAGGGGCCACCTCTCACCTCTGCTCTGTTTGTGTGCACGGTGGGCGCTATACTCAGACTCACTGAACTCTCTAGCTCTGGGTAAGGTGTTAATCATCACTGAGTCTCTTTCATCATTTATAAAGTAGAAATCACAATACCAACTCACAAGGATTGTTGTGGGAATTCAGTAAGACAAAATATTGCAAATACGTATGCCAACGGATACTCATAAACCAACCCAGTGACTTTTCATTCCCAGTTTTCCTTCCTCTGCCTCCTGTTTTAAACCTATATTTCCCTCCATCAGGCTCCCTGCATAATTCTTTCCTGCTTCTCTGCTTCTCTTGTCTCTCAGGTCTCTATACCACTAGCCATTTGAAATTTGCATACAGCGCAGTGTAATTTGTTGCTGTGTCATATAAATTTAAATTTCTTGACCCCAAACTTTGAGATGACCATTATCACTTCTGAATATAAACCAGGAAGCTGCATATTTAACAAGCATCTCTACAGATACTGATACAACTGATCAGCTATTCATATGTTGAGGCATGTGGGGAACACTGCTAATATCTGCAGTCTATTAGAATATTTTGAAAAAGGGCTTCCCAACCTTTTCTGTACATTGAAATCTCTAGGGTGTGTTTAAAAATCCTATTGTCCAAGCACATGAGAGAGCAAATAAATTAGTAAAGAGATCTGTCAGTGTGGGATGCGTGTATATGTAGTTTTATAAGGAAATCCAACATACTGCAATGTTCTCAACTATTTGTAAGATGTAAAAAGGACTTTAGTGAGTCTCAAGCAGGTAAGAGTTGGAGGACCAATGATTAAAACAATAGATTATATAGCACCCCTAACAAATAATAGGGACATTTAACACACTTAAATACTGTGAAAGAGGCTGTTGCTCTTTCAGTTTTTATTTTGGGATAGTTTTAGG
Source organism: Varecia variegata (assembly GCA_028533085.1). NCBI lineage: Eukaryota > Metazoa > Chordata > Mammalia > Primates > Lemuridae > Varecia > Varecia variegata. Next base: position 171,557,150 of record CM052439.1, read on the forward strand.
CTTAGATAAAAGTTGCAAAGGTAGTATAGAGGGTTCTTATACAGCCCAATTCAGTTTTTCATATCAGTAATGACAATTTATGTTAGCATATTACAACTAATGAAAGAGAAATAATAGAACATTCTTAACTAAAGTTACTTCATACAATTGTTAAAATTTTTTTGAATGTTCCCTAGTTTTTATCTAATATCTTTTTCTGTCCCAGGATCCCATCCAGGACACATTACATTTAGTCATTATGTCTTCTTAGGCTTCTCTTGACTGTGACAATGTCTCAGACTTTGTTTTTTGGTGACCTTGATGGTTTTGGAGTACTGGTCATGTAGTTTGTAAAATACCCTTTAGTTTAGGTTTGCTGACATTTTCTAAAGGCCATACAGGGGTCATGGACCCTTGGGATGAAGACTAAGGGATAAAGTGCCTTTCTCATCACATCTCATCAAGGGTGTGGAACATCAACATGACTCCTCACTGCTGATGCTGATCTTGCTCAACTGGCTGAGGTAGAGCTTGTCATGTTTCTCTGATGGAAAGTTACTCTCTTTTCTCTTTCTCCACTGTGCTCTTTGGAAGAAAGCAACTATGCACAGCCCACACCTAAGGAACGGGGAGTTGTGCTCCACTTACTTGAGAACAAAGCACCAACATGAACGTGAATTATTTGGATTTTTTCTATGTGGGGGATTTGTCTCTTTCCCCCCATTTATTCATTTATTTGATCATTTAACTATATCAGTGTACATCTATGTATATTTATTTTATATTTTGGGTTATAATCCAATGCTTTTTTATTTTGTTGCTCAAATTATTCCAGCTTTGATCATTGGGAACTCCTGTTCTCTTTGACAATGTCCTTGTACTTGTCTTCTTCTTCTTTTTCTTTTTGTCCTTGTTTTCTGTCACTACAAGATGCCCCTGGCTCTAAAATCCCTTCTAGTAGAGTCAACCTTCATTTACTTTCCTCTTGTGCTTTTGGTTTGGCCATACAGCTTCCTAGATGTGAAAAGGCTCCTCAATGGAAGAACACATTTGGCATCAAGAAAAGACAGTGGATAGCAGGAGAAAAAGCAAAAACAAAAACACAAAGAGCAAATGCAGTAACTGAAAGAGCATCCCTGTATGGTAGCTTTAGTGTGGGGGCAAAAGTCTTTTCAACAGCCCTTGAGATTAAGTAGAATTTGCTTTTGACAAAATTACAATGTGATCCAAAGAAATGACTCCCCTTCAAGGATAATTATGAATATAAGCCTGCCATATTCTCCAAATTCTTTTGAATTGCAATTTTGTATCTTTTCATCTTTTTTTTCCACTCAAGATTTCTTCCACTTTGTTCCTCGGTGATATCCTATCACTTTTTGTTTGTATTTCTCTTTCTTAAAGCAGATAATAGATAAGATAAGAAATTCCAAACACTGAGAGGAGACAAAATTTTTCAAGTGCAATTTCAAATATTTGAATCAGTGCTGGGAAACTGTGGAGTGTTCTTGAAACCTAAAAGGTTTCCCTTGTAAATATTTTAGATTTTTACATGGTTTCTGATCTTATTCCATGTTTTTCTCCACTGATGTATGAAATAGTCTTAAATGCTTTCTAAATACAAAATGTTTTCTTTACTTAAACAGGAAAATAATCATTGAATTCTCCCAGTAAGAACTTATTAAACGCAGTGATAAACAAAAACTGGATAAGGTAACCACGTGTATGTACTGTTAGTGCACATATCTAGTCTATTCCAGCTTGTAAAAACCCAAACATGCCTTAATATTTCCTCTAACTTCCTTTGATGAATCTTTAGGAGTCACCAGTTGAAAATTATGTGTCAAAGATATTTGAATTTAACATAATAGTTATATTCCAGTTCCCTATTAGTAAACTTGTTTAGAAAATTAATAAGACTTCTTTTAAAGGCATATTTTTTTGGAAAAGTTATATATTCAAGCTAATAACATTCACAGTAAACCAACAAAGAGCTGGAGTTAGGAGTGAGGAGTTTCTGAATTTTTTCCTTAGATTTTTAATGTAAAATTCCAAGCAAGCCACTTATGGTGTTAAAACAAATTATGATCACATAATATATATTGAAGACATACTTTCTGTTGAAGTTTTAGGAGTTAAAAGAGTTGCCATTTCATTATTAAAGAATGTAGAATTGCCACTTTAAGAATACTCCGTTTAGTAATACACATATTTTCAGATATCCCTGTTCAAATGAACTAATCTTCTGTACCCGCGGTGATTCATTGAAGGCAGACAGAAACTTTTCCTGAGAAATGTAGTTTCTTTATATTGTTTATATTCCATAAAATTATTCAGTATATTTGAGACACCGAGACAATGTTAATTGTTTTTGAAATAAAATATTAATAATATGTTTTCTATTTCACTACACATAGTTTTTTGTTAGTAGCAAAAAAATACCAATCATGATATTAAAATATCAATATATACATTAGTCATATTTTACTCCATTTATACTTCCAATAAAAATCTTGACTTTTTTTTACTCAAATACAGTAAATGAGTATCTACATGTAATCATCACTTCACAATCTGATTTATAAAATCATACTATTGTCTGTAATCCCTGGGTTTGTGTACAACCATCATTTACTCCCAGTGTAAAATGTCTTGGATTCTATAATAAAAGGGAGAATAATATGTGCCCTGCTAACATGCTCTACAGAGAAGGATGGGACAAGTAAAGGGACATTCTGAGGGACAATGGGAGCAGCAGTTTGTTTTTTCGCTGATAGTAATAGGTAATAATGACAGATTTTTTCCGCATTAGAGCCACCAACCCTGGGCCATCCATGAATTTCAGTTCACTGGGCTTTTTCCAGTAGTTTATCAACCAGATTGCAGAGGCATTTTATAACTGGGTGGTCATCTCCCATCACAATGACGTTGTACAATGTCATTGACTTGAATCCCTGTGGGTCAGTATCCCATTTACCGAGTCTAAGTGCCTCCTCCATGTCTCAGCTGGTGCCCTGTGTTCTTAGGCTCACAGCACTTTAGGTCACCTGTTGGGTTTCTGAACAGTGTGGAATAGGCAGTAGGTGTTTATGTACAGATATATGAATATCTTATAGATTTCCTGGTGGCTAAGGTATATATTCAAAAGTGGAGTGTCACTGTTTCACGTTCTTCCAGGTCACTCCATCAAAGTGGTTGGAGAACATTTCAAGGCTTAAGTTAAGATGCTGCTGTCACTCATGCACAGAATATTTTCCAAACAAATATGAATTAACTGATCATAGCAAAACCTACACTCAAATAGTTTATTATGATTTTTTCTGCTCTCGTTACCTAAATACTTACTTTTAAAAATTTATTTGTGCAGATAAAAATTGCATTAATTTGCCACTAATTTTATATCATGATATATAGCACAGAAACTAAAAAGGGAGGACACTGGGAGAGGAAAGGTGGTAAAACCCAGACATAACCTCTAAAAGGGATCTAGTAAGAAACATCTCTCAAAAAATGCCTATATTTGTTCAACGGATAGAGAAGATGTTATATTGATTTAATTGCCAATAAATTTTGCATGGTTAATTTTTTCCTAAATTAAAGTTGGTCAAAAACAGAAATGCTTTTTTTAATCCTGATTTTTAATAATATATACTAAGGTATTATAAATAATTTTAAATATAGCAAAGGCATACACTATTGAAACTAAAAGGTTAAAAGCATTACCAGGTTAATTGCTTAAATTAAATACAGCAAACATAATTTACCTTTTTCCTAATGACTTGAGGTTGCTGCTATAATTTAAGCTGTGTAATGTTCTGAGAGCCATTAGCCTTTAAAGTGCATCACCCATATCAGTTTGTATTTGTCTCCGCTCTTGCGAGACTCTCACAGCCCAGATTCCCCACCCACCCCTAAAACCCCACAATGAGTCCCTGGTGATATTTGGCTTCCCAAATCATCCTATTGAGCATGCCCTTAGCAAATGCAAATTGATTTAATCAGCTTTGTTTGTGTGTTTGCTGCATTCTGATCTCCCATGACTGTTGCCCACGGCCCTTCATACCCTGGGCTAGCTGTCCACAAGGCCTTGCAGTGGATACAGTGGGGCAGTTTGATGCCATAGTCCAGGGCTCGTGGGGGATGTCGAGGCTGGAGATTCACATTTAGGGGTCACTAACCCAGAGGTAGTATTTGAAGCCCACACACATTTAATGCCATTGGATACATGTGGTCCCCCAGGAGGGATAAGCACCAAAATGTGAACCTTGGGGGACTCAACTCCATAGAGGTTTTACTAATGGGCTGGCACCAGCAGAGGGGCCCCTCAAGCACTGGCCATTGAGAACAAAGGCAAACTAGGACAGAAGGTCTCAGGGGAGCCTAAACAAGAAGCATTTCACGAAGGAAGGAGATAAATGTGCCAAATGTTGAGAAGTTGATGAAGAACAGGAAGAAGACTCACTGGTGGGTTTGATAAGATGGTGATCAATGGAGACCTTGAAAGAGGGGATAAAAATTCACTTGGGGCTGGCTGAGAAGAGAATGAGAATTGGAGAGTTAGGAACAGCGAGTAGAGACCAGTGCACTTCATGGATGTTGGCTGTGAGTGGCAGTAGGGGGATGTGACTGTGGCAAGGAATGTTTGTTTATATTTAAGGTGGGAGATATATATCTATATATCTATATCTATATATCACCTATATCTATCTATCTATATACATCTTTTCAATTGAAATTATGCACCAGAGTGGGAAATATTGAAAATGTAGTGAATAAGAAAAAAATGCAGGATACAAGCCTGAGCAGAAGAGAGGGAATCAGTTCTTGTAAACGATGACAGAAATATCTAGACTTAGATAAAGGTGAGAAAATCCCCATTGTAACAGATTTCAGGGAACTGTGAGAATAGATGCTGGTAGTTCCATACGTGGGAGAGTAAGAAAATGAGGTAGTTCCCACCCACCTGCTTGTCCACATGCATAAAGTCGGAGGCAGGGACCTCTGCTGAGACTGGAGGGAGACAAAGTTGAAAGTTTGAGAAAAGAGGAAGGTGTGGAATCACCACTGCAGGGGACAGGAAAGTGACTTCCCAAGTGAAGTGTTGTAGGATTGTGGCCCGATGTTGAGTGTCCCTTTGAGATTTTTTGTGGTCATAAACTGAAAGTGAAATCACTCACAGGATTTTGTTTTTAAATTATCTCTTGCTTTTGCCGAGAAGGTAGACGGTTTGATTTAATCCATGTCGGCGATTGTTGGGATTCTGTTAGGTGACTTTGACAGAGAATGGAAAGCTCACTGCGGTGCCAAACCAAAGCATCCAAGTGGCCAAGGAGGAATTTAGGATACTGGGCAGTAAGGGGCCATGACAGATGTGGTAACGCTATGGATTTTGATGTGGTGCTGCTAGAATAAGTGAGCTAGAAGGACAAGAAGGAAGTGGGTGTCAAAATGTCAACTTGGGACAATCCCAAATGATGGCAATGGCTAAAAATGTGACTGAGATGGGAACAGTGGAAGGAGACTTGGAATTGAGGAGAGAAAGAAAGAAAGCTAGCAGGTGGTTCTTGGTTCCCCACACTCTCCCCCACTGTGGCGCACAGAGAGAAAGGAGGTCTGTACAGCACACTGGGGTGCTCGAGTTCCCCAAACCTGCCCAGTTTCTCTGAGAGCTTCAGAGGTCACTGTCACTGCACCAGGACAGGCTCACTGTGACACCCTCAGGAGACCTCAGCACACCAGTAAACACACCTACTTGGATGTCAAAGTTGCCAAGAATAGGATTCGGATGATTGGGCCCTGCTTTGTAAGGACACTGTGTCTCTTTCCTTCCTTCTCATCTTGGAAACAAAATGCAAGTTATATTTGTGAGTTTGGAATGGTTTGCCCTTTGGTGTCCCAGGATGAGGGTATCAAAGAGAATGCCCTACACGAACAGAAATACTAAAAATAATCCTTCTCTTTCTTCTGCCCTTGGACAGCACACTTTAGCAAGGGAGAGTATGCTCATGATACTAATAACAGAAGCATAATTTGTCTCATTATTACTATGAGCATTGTCATTGACTAGCTGTAAAGATGGTTATTAACAGCAGAGTTTATGTTTTGTATGCCTCAAATGATCAATTTTTATTGAAAACTTTTGGTATTTATGGGAAATATGTGCTTTGTTATTCACTAGTATAGCAATCTCTTTGTTTCATTAATAATGTATGAAGTGTAAATCTAATCTCTCTCTCTCTTCCTGTCTCTATCCCATTCTCTCTCTTCTTCTTTCTCTACGTGCTCTGACCTTCCAAATGTCTTCTTCATCCAGCTAACTCTAGCACTGTGCCCTTGGACATTAAATATTCCTGGGCTGGGGCTAAGGAAATAGATCTTTCCACTTCAACGGACAGGAGCTGTAAAAGAAGAAGCTGCTCTAACAGGACAGAGAAGAGAGTGAGTCAAGTAATTTAACAAAGAAAATAAGGAACCTCTTGCCATCAGCCTGTGGAGATATTGGCAGGTAATTATCTCTCCGCAGAATGATGGACACGGGGATACACCAAGACTTGAACCAAAAGAGGTCACCTCACACTGTCTTCAACTGATGAGATCCCTAAAAGATAAAGCACAACTCTTTAACTTCTCAGAGGTCAAAAATAGACAAAATAGAGGAATGGAAATAATTCAGTTTGCTCAGGAAAAAGAAGAATGAAAAGCAATACTTTATTGATATGAAAGTGTTTACATATTTGCACTTTTTCTCGATTATTATGCACTAATAATATGTTATTAATCTAATATTCTTAATGTTCACAGTATAAAAGCCTTGTAGAATGTGCTCAAAGTAGTGTAATGAGTTTACAAGCTTACATGCTTATGAGTTTTAAGTTTGAATAAGAGTTATTAATAAAATTCATTAAAAATAAAACAAGAAATATTTTAGTTTATGTGACAAATTTGCATAAGTTTATAATATTTTTACAGATTAAAGACTACATATGATGAACCCTGATTTTTATATATTTATATATATATATATAATTTCTCACAGCATCTGCTTTTTAAAATACATCTTTCTCATACAGCATTCTCAGAATTTTGCTTTAATCAGTGTGTTTAGCTCATACAGAGAGACCATGAGATCTGTGAATAGTTTCCATTCTCCACTCAAGGACTTTGAGCTTGGCTTAAATACACTGGGTTCTCTTATCTGATATCATCATCAGCTAATGGTAAAATTTGGAAAAAATATGTATTAAGGTTTAACATAAGTAAACACTCAAACCTGTGCCCTGATCCAAGAAAACTGGTATGTTTTTAAGAAAAGAAGGAGACACCAAAGATTTCCCTCTGTGCTATGTGAGGACATAGCAAACATCACTAGTCTGCAAGCCAGGAAGAAAGTCCTTACCAGAAACTGAACCCTAGCAGAATCTTGACCTTGGGCTTTCCAGCCTTCAGAACTATAAGAAAATAAATTTCTGTTGCTTAAATCATGCATCCTGTAGTATTTTGTTGTGGCAACCTGAGCAAATGAAGACATCCCTTAAGCTCTTCAAATATTTTATAATATCTCCTTCCACAAAGCCACACATCCCACCTCAAAACTTTCTTTTAAAAACTATCCTTCATCCATTGCCCATTCTACTAAGTGGAGTATCACAAGAATGGAAAAACAAGTACCACATGTACTCACCATCAAATTGGTATTAAGTGATCAACACTTACGTGCACATATAGCAGTAACATTCATCGGGTGTCGGACAGGTGGGAGGGGGAAAGAAGGGATGGGGTATATTTACACCTAATGGGTGTGGTGCACACGGTCTGGGGGATGGACACACTTGAAGCTCTGACTCGGGTGGGACAAAGACAATATATGTAATCTAACCATTTGTAGTCCCGTAATACACTGAAATAAAAAAATAAATACATAAATAAATAATTTAAAAACCCTATCCTTCAAATGTGTCAGAGGTGATTTGTGTAGTATTTCCTCATGGGCTAGGCTTTCCTTCAAAAAATAGTGCTAGACTTCATTTGTTTTCTAATAAATTTAGGAAGGGTGAGCGATCTAGAGCAATGAGAATCAAGGTATTTGAATATTATCATTTAGCAGAAATTAGAATTACATTTCTTTACAAACTCCCTCTTCCTTACCTGAATGATCACATCTACCTAGAACACAAGCCCTACCTTTCTCAAACGTTCTTCAAATAAGTTACACCAGCTCAATTAATTTATGAATACAAGGTTATACCTAATGCTGGTATTCTTATTTCCAAGCATTGCTTATGATCTGGGTGACACCAAAGCTTTTCAGGTTTTGTTTTACGGATGTTCAGGTGAAGAGAGACTTTTTTAATGCTACCCTGCTGATTATTCTCCACTTGCCATTCTAGATTCATTTTTTCACCCTCTCTGTTCTACTTCGTGCCCTGGAAAGCTGATCTTTTTGATTGCATTACCCAGAACTCTTTACCCTTGACTTATCTTTATTTGGATTTGGAATTTGGAGAGCAGAAAGAGAAAGCTGTCTCTGGAAATTTCTTTTGCACCTGAATCCACCCTCCTTTCTCTCCATCCATTCCCCTCTTGGGCTGTGGCTGCATTCTTCCACCTTCAACCCCAGCCCCTGCCTGGGAGCCTGAGAATGCTGATGCCTTCACTCAGTGTCTAGTCCCTGGTTTCCTTCCCATTCCTTGTGGGTTCCCAGAACTTCCACTCACACTTTCGCAGAGATTCAGAGTCCTTTCCTTAACCGCACCTCAGGTGAGCCATTCATTGGAGACTGCCTGCTCCTTCCTGGGAGAGCCCCTACAGGTACACTCCTCATCAACAAAAACAAAAACAAAACAATATAAAACGAAACAAAAACACACGAGGATGATGCGTTACAGGCAGTGTGAAAGGGTTTACTCTATCTGTGTGAAGAATAAGGACACTTGCTACATGAAGACGGGTGGTGAGGTGGAGAGGGGGATGCGAGGAGAGGAGACCCTGGGGAGGAAGAGCCACGTTCCACAGCCACAGGGTGAGGACTGTTTGACTGCGGGAAGCTGCCACAACGCCCTCTCATGCGTGTGTCTCAGAACGAGATCTGAAGGTGACGTGTGACAGTTAGGCTATTATGCACTGACCTTTCTTTGGTGGCTTTTGATTTGAGGTATTTCAGAATGGAGTTAATTTGGGAAAAGAGAATAATTTTACTTTTTAGACTTCAGCTGGGGATGTCTGGATTATTTTGTTAAAATTTTGACTCTTTTATTTATTTTTTTTAAATTTCAGAATATCATGGGGGTACAAACATTTTGGTTACATATAATGCCTTTGCACCAAACGCACAGTAAAAAAAAAAAAATGACGAAAAACTATCGACTAATTTTAGGTTAGTTAAAATAGATTCCCATGTATCCATGTGCTTTGTGATGTATCTTTCCATATCCTTCTTAAAGGGGTAGAGTATGTTTCTCCACCCTTTAAGTCTTCCCCACTTACATACTTTGGTTAATTAAATATGGTAGGATGAAGGTGAGTTGATTCTAAACCGAGGCCTCAAGAGGTCTTGTACACTCTGCTCACGGTCTTAGAAATTGTCACTGCAGTGTAAAAACCTCCGTGTGTACTGCTGGCTGATAACACATGATCCAGTCACCTATTGTTGCCCCAACCAACAGGCCAACAATTGCTGAGCACATGGATGGGATCATCTGGACCAGCCAATGCCCCGCAGCCTCTTCAGCTGACCACAGATGTGTGAGCCAGCCAAAGATTGGCAGAACCACCAGACTGAGCCTAGGCACAATATTCCACCCATAGAACCATGAGCTAAATCATCGGTTTTTGTTTCAAGTGGCTTGTCATACAGAGTTAGCCAACCAATTCATCAGTTCACATAATATATATATATATATATATATAATGCAAACAGATGAAATACTGTAAAAATAAGTAATAAAAATGAGGGGTATAGAAATTAGTGTATAGAATCTGTAACACAATCCTTGTATTAGTAGTTTCTAATTAGGGGAGATTATCAGATTTACTTAAAAGTGTGAACCACCCATACAGTAGCCAAAATTACTCATCATCTGAATCAAAAACAAATTTTGCTCTTATCATAAGGTTTTCCTTTTGTAGTTTTGTAGGTACAGTGATCCTAAAATTATTTTGTGCATATTGTAGAATGAATGTCATAATGTTATTAGAAGTCAGGTTCTTATGGCAAAAGTTGTAAGGGGAAAAATATAATTATACAGTGGAGAAAATGGACAAACCTCAACCAGATGGTCAAAATTCGTATCACCAGTGGGAGCAAAAGCTGTCCTGTTGTGGGCGTGGCATCACGTCTAATCCAGCTGGTCACACATGAACTGAATTGATCAGGTCATGAAAATATATCAGACAAACTCAAACTCAGGAAAATTTTATAAAATACCTGAACTGTATTCAAAATATCTGCCAAGAGGCAATGACAGTCTGACGAACTAAAGGAGACTAAAGAGAAATGACAAAATAAATATACAATCCTAGACTAGAACTGTACCAGAAAAAATAAAATCATAAAAATGATACTACTGGGGCAAATAAATGAATTGAAATATGCAGTGTTGGTTAGATGAAAATATCATGCCAATATTATATTTTTTGAAGTTGACAACCCTACTATGGTTATGTATAAGAACCCTTTGTTCTTAGGAGATATATGCTTAAGGAGTAAGGGGAAAGAACATGATATTAAAAACATATTCTTAGAAGATTCAAAACAGAAACAAAATATACATAAGTAATATAAATGAATGAATGGATGAATGAATAAAAGAAGCAGCAAAAGGAAAAATGAATGAAATACTCTTTATATATCTGTTCCAATTATCCATTACTACTGTTGCACTGACTGTTCGTACTAAAACTTAAATGAATAAACTTTATATACTGAAGTGAATACATTGTGCATAACAAAAATTTATGAAAGAAAATGTATTTGCTCACAAAAAATTAACATATTTCATGCATTTGGAGAGGTATCCTCAGTTTCTCAGGAAATGCATTAAGATAATATTCTCGGTAACATTGTTTTTTCACCTACCACATTCCTTTTACTTCTCTCTATTCCATACATTCCACAGCATATAGAGAGCTTTGCCCTTAACAGGGCAAACTCAAACTTAGGAAGATTCAAATAATATTTTTGTATAGACGTGCACCATGTTATTTCTTAACCTACTGTGGAAAAATACTTTTCAATATCACCATAGTTGTACCCGGTTAGCAAAGGAGTAAATAGTGACCCAGTTGTTTAGGCAGAAACAATCATCCCCCAACATTGTTGATATAGTTATTTGCAAGGGATTTTCCTTGAAGACCTGCCATGGTTTTACCTTAATTCTGCAGTATGCCTATAGTTTGGAAGAATTTTTATCCCTTAGGACATTAAGTTGTTGAGAATTCTGGAGACTTTTTAATCTGAAAAAATGAAGTCAAGGTCCTTTAAAATCATGACTGTCACAAGAATATTAAATGCTGTAATTTAAAATTTGAAGGAGTGACATTTTGATTAATAGTTTCATCAATACTTTGGGCTCCATTGCCCTGTAAAACGTGTTCTTAGAGAGAACATTGGTGAGGATGTGCCTGAAGCTCTGCAGGTGTATTTAACACCCCAGGGCTGATAGGGCCAAGAGGATTTTATTATGGTACAAGGAGAATCTTGACTGAGAGAGATGAGTGAAGTCATTGTAAATGATTCTTCAGGCTTCTCTACTACATTGCACAGTGTATAGCCTGAATCTTCTCCCCTAGTTTGCGGGAGCCACAGTTTGTTCTCAGGCTCATACACATCCATACTTCATAGACCCCTAAGGCAGGAATTGTGAAAGATTGCCAGATTTTGTTAGGTCATAGCCATAATACTATAAAATCAATAATTCCTACTTATTTGGATACTAGTTGGACTAGCAGGAAAATATTTTGAAATTAGGAAATATCAAAGAAAAAATGAGAAAACAAATTATATAACTATTTATAATCAGTATTGACCTCTGATGCCTAGTGCAGTGTTCTTCATGTCTAGGATGCACAATTCAGTTTTGATCAACAGAAGAGGAACCTATTTGCCACTCATTAAAGATATTTTAGAGAAAAGGCAATTCTTATGATGGCATAATTTAGATCAAAGATTAAATTGATTTAGATCAAAGATTTTGCTGATGCTGCCAAATACATATACTTCAGGAAACATTCATTCAACCCACTTTTATTAAGTATCCACAGTGTAGGAGGATATTAAAACACATAAACGATTATTTGTAAGTTGATGGAAAAATATACGCAAAATGGTGACAGGCATAAAACAAAGGCTTATCTCTTTTCATAGCCAAGTGCTACGAGTGAAATTCTAAATTCTTTGCAATATTATTTGATATACTGTCTAATATTAAATTTATAATGATCTCTATATGAGGATTAGAGTTCATCAAAGAAAAGCCATTAGTTTATCTTCTCTTAATATGCTAAAAAGGATTCTCAGCCACCTCATTTTCTCTCCTGTCCATAGAAGAATTTTCTGGTAGACAAAATCACTCCTTCAGTTTTAGACATCTTCATTTATTGCCTATACTGCTGCAAGAGACTATAGAAGATCATCATTTTACAAGTAAATATACATTCTGCTACACACCTGGGAAAGAGAGTAAATTGATTCAATCTTTGTGAAGGATAATTTAGTAACATGTGTCAAAAGTTTTATGAATATGAAGACTTTTCACCCAAAGATGGCTTTTCTAGGATTTTAAGCGAATGGCATATGTAGAACCAAAATGGTGGACAATTTGTGCTTGAGAGGTCAAAATCCCAGAGAAAAGAGAAATGCTGATTAGTGGGCTTGTGCTCTGTTTTATGACCCTTTTACACATTTGCAAAATTCTTAAACTGCACAGGCCAAGTGTGTGAGGAGCTAAGCACGCAGCAACTGGGCATCAGAGTGTGGTTTTCAGTAGACTTTCAATGCAGAGGAGGCAGAAATTGGACCTGAGCACTTCCATGTATTTGCAACCCTGGCAATGCCACAGGCTCTAAATTTAGTATTTGGAGAGCTGTGCAGAGGTTGAAGGGGAGAATCAAAAGTAGGCAGACATTTCTAAATTTCAATCCAAATTTGATCATCTCAGACCCAGACTGAAATAAAATGATTTTCTGCACTATAGCTGTCTACCAAAGGATATGGTGATCCTTCTCTGGAATAAGTTAATATCAAGAGCTTCAAAATGGGAGGCCTAGTCAAAAGGTCTGACTTACCTATACTTAGAATCCCAGAAGAAAAGGACAGGGAGACTTAGACAGAAATCTGTAATTTCCCAAAACCAGTAAAGAAATCAACCCACAGATTCAAGAAGCTGAATGAATGCAGGCAATTTGCAAATATAACCACACATACAAACATACAAAATGACCACACCTAGATAAATTATAATAAAACTGCTGAAAATTAAAGGCAAAGAGGGTAATTTGAAAAGTAGGCAGAAGTAAAAAGTACGTATAATCTTTAAAGGGATAAGAAAAAGACCAACAGCACGTTTTGCCAGCAGACAGAGGGCGGACAGAAGGCAAGGAAAGGATGTCATTAAATGGCTGAGAGAAAATAATTTCCAATCTACAATTCCATGCCAAACAAAAGTGTCCTACAAAAATGCAAGTAACATAAATAAGAAGAGAACAAATAAGACATATAAAATTATCACTTGCAGACCCATGCTAAAAGAAATATTAAAAGTAATTTTCTTGCAAAAGTAAAATAATCAAAGATAGAAACACAAATTTAGAAGAGTCAAGAACAACATAAAGAATAAATATAATATATTGGTAAGTATAAATAAAAAGTAACACTAACACAATAAGGTGCCATGTGTTATAAAATATATGTAAATATAAATAAACAACCGAAATAACATAAAATATTGAAAAGGTAAAAATGTGAATGGAGTTCCAGTGCCCTCAAGTACTAGTACTGCATGGGAAGATGTAGACAAAACAATGTATTTGGAGGTAAAATAGCACATGGAGAAATGTTATAATCTATAAAAGTAACTCCTGAATGTATAGTAAAAGAATATACAACTAAAAACCAAATAATGATAATACATGAACTAAGCCAAAAGAAAGTAAAAGAAGAAACAATAGCAACAACAACAACAAGAAAACCCCATCAAACTGGTGAGACAAAATTAAAATGTTAGTTAAATTATAGACATAGATGTATTTTAAAAACAAAGGGTGTTGGAACAATTGACCATCTCTATCTTTGGTGATGGGTGGAAGGACAACCCATCTCACAACGTTTGCTTTAAATGGCTCAGGGACCGAAGTGTAAAACCTAAAATTGTAAGACTTTTAGGAGACAACATAGAAGACAATCTCTGTGACCCTTTTATGTTTCTAACAAATATAAAAGTTTCTTAGAATACATAAATTACAAACAGTAAAATAAATGCAAATGTGTGCGCTTTTTTAAAGATACAAAAAATAAAATGAGAAGACAAGCACCAAACTAATACAGAATATTTGTAATATCCAAAATATAGTATAAATAATGTATATAAAACATTTACTATTCAATAATGATAAAAATGACAAAAAATTTGAAAAACACATTGCAAAAAAGATATATGAATGGCCAAGAAAGACCTGAAAAAATACTGTACATTATTAGCCATTAAGAAAATATAGATCAAACAATTAGGAAAAAGAAATTGTAACTCTAAATGTGTTCATTGAGGGAAAAAACATTGATTCACTAATTGCCTGACTAAAGGACATTGACAAAAGCAGTAAAAATTGTCAAAGAAAGTATAAGGAATGGATTATGAAACATAACAGCCAGGACCTAAAAACAACCAATCAGGACCAAGATAGAGAAATTTCTGATGTCTGATGAAGAGAACAAGGGGGCTGATACCGTCACTTGGGTAACGGCAGAGAATGCCAACAGAGCAATCATTCTAGGCTCCCCACTATTGTAAGTACCTTAAGTATATTAACTTAGTTAATCCTTAAAACCCTTCTACAAGGCCATACTATTATGAGTCACACCTTACAGGTAAGGACTATGAGAAACTCAGAAGGGATAGAGGCAGGAGCAAAGCCCAGAGAACTTGGTTGGTTCCAGTGCCTGAGGTTTTAACCACCCCTTAGGAAATGAAAACAGTGTATGGGCATATAAATAAAGTGCTATCATAGCAGAATGAATCATTTGACACTTTTTCCCAAACTAAATCAGGGTAAAAATGATAGTGTTTTACTAAATGTCTAAGGGAATTATAAATAGAACAAAGAAGATAAAAATGGGATATAAAATCTACATGCTAAAAAGTTGAAGTTCTATGTCTATGCCTATATGTGTGAATTCTGCTGAGCAACAAGGGAACTGGAACAACTGCTACTGCTCTCCCCACAGCTACTACTGGTGTTGCTGCTGCTGCTGCTACTATTACTGCCACTTCTACTGCTACTGTTACTAGTTCTGCTACTGTTACTTCTACTAGTGCTGCTGCTGCACCTACTACTACCATCCCCATTACAACTTCTACTAGTGTCACTGCTGCTGCCTCTGCTATCACCAGTATCACTACTACCTTGCTACTGCAAATGTAACTATTACTGCTGTCTATATCACTACCACTGCCACCTTTATTACAGCTGTCCCCTGTTACCTACAGTTTTGCTTTTTGTGGTTTCAGTTTCCCATGATCAACCATGATCCAAAATATTAAGTGAAAATTCCAGAAATAAACAATTCCTAAGTTTTAAATTGTGTGCCATTCTGAGTAGCATCATGAAATCTGCTTCATCCTGCATGGGATGAAGCAAATCATTCCTTTGCTCAGCGGATCCATCCTGTGTACACAACCCACTTATTAGTCACTTAGTAACCCTCTTGGTTAACAATCGACTGCCACTGCATCTCAGTGCTTGCATCCCAGTTACCCTTATTTTACTTAATAGTGGCCCCAAAGCACAGCAGTAATTATGCAAGCAATTTGGATATATTACAGAGAAGCCATAAAGTGCTTCCTTTGAGTGAAAAGATGAACCATTGCTGACTTAATGAGGAAAGAAAAAAAAAAGTCATATGCTGTGGTTGCTAAGATTTACAAGTAAGAATGGGTCTTCTATCCATGAAATTGTGAACTATATATTGTTATAATTGTCCTATTTTATTATTGTTGTTATTTTCTTATGGTGCCTAATTTATAAGTTAAACTGTATAATATTTATGTGTAGGAAAAAAGTGTATACAGGGTTTGGTACTATCTGTGGTTTGAAGTATCCACTGGGAGTCTTCAAACATATTCCCTGTGGATGGGGAGAGTACTGTACTACTAATTAATCCAAGAATTGTAAAAGCAGACAGGTTTTAGTGCTTACTTACTATGTGCCAGGCCCTATTTGTATTACACATATTAACCTATCTAATCCTTACAAAAATCTTAGGAAGTAAACATTGTAAGTTATTACAATTCTTCTAGAGCATATCCAATATAGAAATATGTTAAAGGTTGCTATGAGGTACTGAAATGCAATTCCCTATTCAGGCACAAGAAAAACTATACAATCCAGCTGCTTGACAAGTCACAAATCCAGTCTCAACCAATGGGCTGCAAGATGTGACATTTGGCTGGCATGGCTTGGGCCAGTGAGAGATCTCCGTGCAGTCTTTTCTGCCTCAGTGACCATGAAGTTCTCATGTTCCAGATGATGTGACCAGAAGATGGGTGTTTCTTTGCCTTAAAGTCCCCTAGTGATTTTGTGGAGCAGAGCCCCTACCTCAACAACTCTGTATCTATGTCATCATCTAAAAGTAGACTTTTCTTGGTTAAACAACTGAGATGTAGGGCTTCATTCATTACGTCAACACAGTCTAGCTTATCCAGATTAATATAAGCTACCATTTGTATCTGGATTTGCATCATAGGAAAGAAAACTATAGAGCAAATGATTAATATGAATACAAGAATCCTTAAACATCTCTAAAATTGAAGCTAGGAGGTTATTAAAAGGACACTACATAATGATAAAGTAGTGTTAGTTCCAGAATCACAAGTGGTTCAATATTAATAAATTTGTTAATAGGAGGCAATATTTAATAGTTTATGTGAAAAAGCATTTCCTAGAATTCCATATCCATTCTTGTATTTAACAAGCAATAAAAAACAAATAATCCTTCTCACTAAGCATCAATAATATTAAGAAAATAATAATGCTACACTAAAATATATCTAACTTGCATCGCCTTTTTGGAGACCTTTTGCTGGAGAATGGAAACTCGAGTCAGTGGGCTTTTGAGTTCCTGTGCTGCATATGAACAGAAAAGAAAAGCATCTATTCTCATCTACATGAATTAAACTGCACACCAAGTATCAATATAAGTCACAAATTTCCACTAACCTTAACTTAATAATAACTTTACTAAATTAATTAGAAACAATGCCTAACAAATTTATTAAAACCAGTTATATAAATACATGATGTAGTAGTAAGTTTATAAATTTTTTTATTTATAATACATGTGTTGGTCCCTTTTTATACATGAATTATGCTAAATGCCGGGGAGGTTTAAGAAAGACAACACACTAGTCTCTCAAAAAAGCTATAGACTTGGGACATTGATGCCAAACCAAAAAATCACAGTAGGATATTCCTTCAGAGACACGTTGAAGGTACCACAGAAGAAGATGTAGGACTGAGTTTCTCTAGAAGGAAATGCTAAACATGGTTCGAACAAACATACAAGCTCATTTCCTTTACTACCTCTGAAATGAGAGATGCATCCTCGTTCTTGAATGATAATGAGGGCCCTTTTAACAATTTCCTGAAGAATTTGGTCTTAAGTTGACAGCACTAAGGAGGCAGCTGATCTCATGGTTCTTCTCAGTATAATTTTATTCTCTAAGTGGTTGGCTTTTCCAACAAGAGTAGTCATTGGTCACAAAAGTCTAACTCGGCAAATATCTTCATTCGATATGGAAAGTGCCAAAGATAAAATTGGGTAAGAAGTCAGGAAAAATGAGAAATTGCTGTTTATCACTGAAAATCAGGGTTTTTTGGTTTGTTTTTTGGTTTCAGTTTTTGTTTTTTTCAGGGGGTGTTTCACAAGTGCACACGGATCTTGTCTGAAAATCGTTAGCTTTTGGTGTGTAGAAACACGTAAAACAAAAGACAAGCATTGGTTTCCTCGTAACATTATGCTATATGGAGACTCTGAGAAAACTAGGAATTAAGCAATACAATGTACTTTATAAACTATTATTACAATATTAAAATAATTCATTAGGATCTCGGTTCTAAATCCTATAATAAAATCCTATTCTTTACCTTCACAGATGACTCTTATAGGTAGTTGGCTCAAATTTTATATATGCATAACTGTATTTCCTTGTAATGGAAAATGTAATGCATAGTTAGACAAAAGTCATGCATTTACATGACTTTTAGTTTTTCTTAGTTTTTAACAAAAAGTTTTAAAGGTAAAAAAATAGAAAATGCTTATAGAATTAGGATGTAAAGGAAGAAAATATTTTTGTACATCTGTATAACATGTTTGCATTTTAAGCTAAGTGTTATCACAAAAGAGTCAAAATTTTTTTAAATTACAAGTATATCAATAAAAAAAGTGACAGTAAGCTAAGGTCAATTTGTTATTGAAGAAATAAAAAGGTTTTGTCTAAATTTAGTGTAGCCTAAATATACAGCATTTCCAAAGCCTACAGTAGCGTACAGCAGTGCCTAGCCTTCACATTCACTCACCACTCACTGACTCACCCAGAGCCACTTGCAGTCCTACAAGCTCCACTCATGGTAAGTGCCCTATACAGGGGACCCATCTTTTATCCTTTATACCATATTGTTACTGTAGCTTTTCTGTTTTTGGATCCACAAATACTTCCCTTTATGTTACAATTGCCAACAGTATTCAGTAACATACTGTACAGGTTTGTAGCCTGGGAGCAATAGACTATACCATCTACATTTATGTATGTAAAATCTATGATGTTCACTGAACAAC
>CM052439.1:171576670-171624396 GCA_028533085.1 Varecia variegata
GAGTTCAGACTCCGGCTTTACTGTCACAGCGAGTGGTGACGGCTTAACTCTTCCTTCTTGGCTTACTGCTTGTATGTGCTTCTCTGAAGTGAAGTCACTCAGGAACGGAAAATCAAATACTGCTGTTGTCACTTGTAAGTGGAAGCTAAGTTGTGGGTACGCACGGCCTCGCAGAGTGGAGTAACAGTCACTGAAGACTCCAAAGGTGGGAGGGGGAGGGGGGTGAAGGATGAGAAATTAGCTCACGGGTACAATGTGCACTATTGAGGGGATGGCTACACTAAAAGCCCAGACCTCACCACTATAAAATATATCCATGTAACAAAGCTGCACTCGTACCCCCTAAATATATTGAAATTAAAAAAATAAAGAAATTTAAAAGACAAAAAAATTAAGAGGTTCCTGCACTAACATAATAATGTAAGTCAATGACTTAAAGCAAAGATAATTTTCTATCACAGAACAATAAGCCAAGTCCTGATTGTGCCTTTTGCTTATATTTTCTCAGGACATGAAGCCATTTTCTAGATGCTTAAATTTTCTGAATGCTTCTGGAGAGTTTAGGTATCAATGAAATGCCTTTTATTTATATAGTGGTTCATAAACCTATTTATGGAAATCGTTGAAATATATATCCCCAAAATGTAGCGTGCAATACAGCCAGCATGAAACAGCTGCTAAATGTACTTTCTTGGTAAGGAAAGGTAAGGAAATTTGGTAAGGAAATTTGCTCATAATATGAGTAAACATTTATTGAACATTTACTATGTGCAGCGAATAGTTCTGAGTTTTTACACCCGTATTATGTCATTTACTCTCACAATAACCCTATCAGGTAGATGACTTTATCACCTCTGTCTTCCACATGGCGAATCAATGCTCAGAGAAGTTAAAGAATATGTCCAAAGGCACTCAATAAGGTCGTGCTGTGGCAAGATATGAAGCCAGTGTTTTGATTATTATTCTTAGCCACCTCCTAGTATAATTATGAATGTTTGCCTCATTTGTTTTTATTTCAGCAAATTTTGGGGGTACAAATGTTTAGGTTACATATACTGCCTTTGCCCTGCCTGAGTCAGAGATACAAGCGATCAATACCCCAGACAGTGTGCACCACACCTTTTAGGTGTGAATATACCCATCTCCTCCTACCCCCACCACATGCCTGACAGCCGATGAGTGTTATTACTGTATGTGCACATCATTTTTAAACTTTATGGTAAATTTCAAATGTAGCAAAGTTTTATACTCCAGAACCAGCCCCAATTCCACAGGTCGAACTGGGCATGGGTTTTGAATTTTAGAACTTTTCAAGATTCCTCTAAAAAAACTTATTAGTAGCTCTTATTTACTTCCCAGCCTTTATCCCCGGGATTTTCCATGGAGGGGGTTGCTATGGGCAACATGCCCACCCAATTTGCCCATTGCAGCACCCGCACATGCTACACGGAGAGGCTCCGATGTCTGTGGCTCAGTAATGCTACCGAGTGTTTAACAAGGATGTCCATCCGTTCCATGAAATGTAAAGACAAAATCCCTCGGTTCATTCCTCAACTTGGATATTTAAAACTAGGTGGGGTTGAATTTTACTTCTCACATGCAAAATAATGTTAATAAATTTTTTTGAAAATAAAAAAAAAATTAAAACAGATAGTATACTTTAAATCATACTCAGTATTCTCAATATTGCTGGTTTTCATTTTAATTATCTGCAGACATTTCTGGGTATAGGATCTTTAATCTTAAGCAAATTTGAGTGATTACAAATGCATTTTTTACCTGAGTGATGGATTATTAAAGTCTGGGCATATGGAAAGCTGTAACCAAAACTCAAACCATTTAAGTAGAGGCTCTAAGGACTTCCTCAGCCAAATGTATAATAAATTTCCTGCAAATGACCCTATGACTCATTGTAAGGATATGCATGGAATCTTTGTCAATAATATATAAACTTATATGTTTTGGTTCTCAAAATTATAGCCAGATTCACATAGACAAGTGACCATGGAAAAATGAAGATTATTCAAGTTTGCTAATGGTATGCCTCAACATTGGGATAGCCTAAAGTAAGTATAGGCAGCAGCATATTTTCCAGAATTTAGGACTTCTTTCAACTATATTCACTTCTGGAAATGTAATTCCAGTGTATTTAATAACAAAAATCCTTTCTTTTGCTGCAAGTTTGTCTTCCAGCTAGAAAGAATAGAATACATCTAGCCCTAAATTCCATAGCTTGGGAAAGTCCAAAACTTTCCCAACTGTCCCTCAAACTCTCAGAAATCCCCATTCTGATGGCCAAAATTGACTGAATGTTCTTGCACTTTTTCTGTTTATGCGCCTTATCAATGTGACTCAGACTTGCAACTCATAGCTTTTCTGAATTGTGCAAAAGATTCCCCATAATACTCTGAAAGAAAAATAAAACAAAACAAAATGGAGATAAAAAGCCCTAAATTTTTTAAAAAAAATTCTACTTGAACAAAGAGCATTAGTATACAAACAGACTTTAATGAAGATACCATGAGTCACTTACAGGAAAAATGTATGCCATGTACCCTCCTACATAACACACCAGTCCCATCTCAGACACTTCAGCTCTGCAAGGTACCTGCCTCTGGCTGTCCTCCTAGTCCTCTTTCAGTGAAGCCCTTTCTCAATGTGCTGACTCCTTCATCTTCCCTCTGGGCTCTCCTACAGGAACTTAAATAGTTTCTCCATATTTCAACTCTAAATCACCAACTTGCTGACATGATCTTGTCAAGCTCTTAAACAGAAATAAACTTTCCTTTGAATATACTCATCTTCATTCTAGGACAATTGCAATAATACATTTTTGTTCACTTTCCCTGATTATTCTCAGATGTCAAATCAACAAGATGATGCATTAATTTAAACATTTATGCACCTAATTACAGAGCTTTAGAAAGGAAAAATAGACAAATCCATAATTATAGTCAGAGACTTCAATACCCATCTCTCAATAGTTGATAGAACAGGTAGACAGAAAATCAGTAAAGACAGAAAAGACTTAAACAAATCAAAAACTATCAACAAGCTTGACCTAAGTGACATTTCTAGAACACTCCACACAACATTAAAAGACACAGTTTTAGTGAACAAAGAACCTTTGCCAATATAGACAATGTTTTAAACCATATAACAACCCTCAATAAATATGTAAAGATTTCAATGAGGCAAAGTATGTTTTATAACCCAAATAAAAATAAATTGCAAAGCCCTAAAAGCATAAACAGGAAGATATTTGAAAAATATCCACAAATATTTGGAAACCAAACAACACATTTCTTAATAACCCATTGGGAAAAAAGGAATCAAATTAGATATTAGAAATTATTTGTACTGAAGTATAATGGACACATAAAATATCAAAATGTGTGACCTAAATCTAAAGCATTATGCATATGAAATTATACAGTAATATACTATTAGCAAAAAGAAAGTTCCAAGAATATATGACCTCAGCTTCTCCCTTAAGAAATGAGAAAAAGAATATCAAATTAAACCCAGTTAAGCAGAAAACATGATAAAAATAAAAGCACAAATCAATAAAATTGATAACAGAAAAAAGAAAATATTAAAGAAATCAAGGTATTTTGCTTTAAGATCAATAAAGTTGATAAACTTCTAACTAGACAAACTAGGGAAAAAGGAAAAGATGAAAATCATCAATATATGTGATAAAAAGAATAAAAATAAAGAATAGTTAGATATAAAAAGAACAATAAAGGGATATTATGACTTTTGTGAGAATAAATTTGATAACTCAGATAAAATTGAAAAATTGCTTGAAATAAATAATCCATCTAACCCATTCAAGAAGAAATAAAACATTGAATGAACAATATCTACCAAAGAAATTGAATTTGTGGTTAAAATTTTTCCCATAAAGTAAACCCCAGATCCAGATGGCTCCACTGAGAATTAATTCTAAGAAATACTTACTGAAGGAGTAATACCAAATATATACTAACTATTCTAGAAAATTGAAAAAAAGGGAATACTTCTTAAGTCATTATATAATGCCTAGTACCCTGATACCAAAATCAGAAAAAAAAATTACAGAAAACAATTAATCAATATCTCTTATGAACACAGAGGCAAATATTGTAAACAAAATTTTACAAATATATTAAATATGTATATACACACACATATATGTGTGCATATGTATAAAGTATTAACGGTGTGTATATATGAAGGATACTACATCCCAGTGATGTTTAGGAAGGAGGAGGCAAAGCGGAGTTTCTGTCTGTCGTGTTCACTCTCTTTGGACTTGTCTGTCTACTACCATTGCTGTACAATTTTATATTGCGATGGGAACATCAAAGACATTAAATCAGCCCCTCGTGTTCTGGTGTTCTACAGATGAGGAAGCTGAACCTCAGGAGTTGAGTGACCTTCTGATTATCATAAGCTCTTCTAACGATGCCATTTTCTAAGGGCAAGTAAGCCTCGTCTGTCTCGTGCCTGAAGACTGGCCACCTTCGCCCTCACAGGCATTAGTTCTCGCTTCCCAAGTGACAGCCACTAGCCTCCTCCTCATGATTTCCTACCTTGCCTTAGACCATGTGCATCTACGCGGACTCTTGAGTTTCTGATACTACCTCATCCTTGCACTTGAGTTCCTTTCTTGCCATATAGTTGTATGCATTTTGTTTTATTCCTTGTCTATTGAACGTGTGTGTATGGGGGGGCGGGGCAAGAGGCAACTGCTGACAGGTAAATACTGATAGCCAGACTGATACTTCCGCAATAGTTACGAATTTTAGTGTGGACCAGGGGCCGGTCTTCAACAGACCTCCATCACCAAAACTCAAAACAATGTTAAGAAATAAAATGTAATATTGATAAAGTCAATCAGGAAAAAAATTACTGAAGTTATTTACTTCGTGCCTGAAAAATAATGACAAAGACTCCCTAGGTAAATGGTTGTCCAGATGCTATTTGCTGGGGATCAGGAACTATTTCTACGGCACAATGTAAATTGATGGAATTGAAGAATATTTCCAAATTAGCATCTCATGAGCATTTAGTATTTACTCTCAATTTGACTTTTATGTTGGGGATGGCAGTGTTATTCAAGTAACGTAATAACTATACACACAGCAAAGACAGAAAGAAGATGGTCTTGAAACTCATGTATTCCATGATATTCTTGAGATGAGGCAAATCTCTTTGGGTAATAAATTACTGTACCACTGCAGAAACAGTCACGTGTAGTAGAAACTGCACAAAATGTCACTATATTATTGTACTTCTTTACTCTCCACAACTTTTCTGTGGGAGTTTAAACTAGCTCATTAGCTTTAGTTGTCAGAGTGATTGAACATAAGTGAAAATGTTATGTATATAATTTATATTATTTTCATTTATATATTTATAGCTATATTCATATATATATTACAGCTATTAAATAGATGATATGATATGTAAAATTTAGTGTCACTTACTTATATATTCCCTGACAAAAAAGGTATTTGAAAATATTACCATGTTAAGAAGATTTATCTGTATTATTTCAAAAATAGGAGTTATTATCAGAAAGATAATAATTCCTGAAATTGGGGGATTTAAATTATTTTTTAAAGACATAAAAATAACTTATTTATGTCTTTTAGAAGGAGAGAGGGAAGAGGATAACTCATGTACATTTCTCCCAGAAAGCCTCCTGGTCAGCTGCAGAGATGTCCTCCTCGAGGGTTAGCCGTCCATCAGTCCTCCCTTGGAAGAGCTGGAGATGGAAGCCTCCCCTCATCCTTTCCTTTTACAGAACTTATATTCCTTTGCATCCTAGTACAAGTCCTTCCATAAAGCAAACTTTTCCTAGATTACCCTATAACTTCTTTGATAATATTATGTTAAGACTTTAGGATTCATATTTTTGGCAAATTAAGTGTAATATTCTATTTAGCATTTAATAATAATTTTATCTCATAACAAAAGAGGTATCCTTTTTTTGTCTCCAAGCAAATCGTTTCTCATAAATGCAATGGGATGTTCTATCTTTACCATATCTAGAATGATTAGCTTCTTTCTCTATTGGATCATTCTGAAAAGAATTTAAATATGCTTAAGTATTTGTCATCTTCAGAAGAACAAAATGCACAATCAATACCTTCTGTTGGTTCCATGTTTGCATCAAACTGCGGTTAAATGTCATCCCAACTTCACCACTAAGATCTTGAGTTGTCTAGTCTCACTGTCTTTATTTTCTCCACATCATTAATCTTTCAACCTACTGGTTTTCATTCTTCTGAAATTCCATTAAGATGTCTCTCACCAAGGTTGCCACTAGCCTTTTTGAGATGGCTTTTTTTCCTCTCATTCCTCATATTTGCAAATATTCAAAAGCAGTTGATAATCATTGCTGAACAATTTCACCTGACTGGGTAATTAATAAAGGATAAATTTAGAAGTTAACAATCTAAAGGATAATTATTTTAGTTTTAATGAATATAATTTAGTTGCATAGTTTATAAAATAAATTATATTTTGAGAATCTAAATAATCCTATGCAAATATTCATTTGGTCTACAAGTTCTGAATGGAAATTTTCCTAAAGGGCAAGGAATTTTCATTTAGTGAAAAGAAAGTTCACAACATGGTAGGATTTTATGTTTCCATAAGTTTCATGTATAATATATATTTGATTAAAAAATCCTATGTAGTAAACTAAAAGAATGAAGACTAAGCAAAGAAAATTGCTCTCAGCAGAAATGCTCCCCTGTGCTCACCAAAAAAATAAAAATAAAAAATAAAAAACAACTTCATGTTTGTAGACATAGAAATTGAAAGAAATGCATTTTGTAGAAGGCTGTTGTTTAATATTTTTCTTGGAATAGATTGCTTTCTGATGTAGCATCAATTCACAGTTTATATAGAAGACAATATTATAAACACTTCTTATACTTGTATCAATTCCATTTTAATACTTAAAAAAACTTATTCTAGCATAAATTCTTTTAATTGGGTTCCATTTCATTTTAAAAGCTGTCTCATCACTTTGTGTCTGGAGAAAAGATATTTGCTTCTGAATTTCATCTTCAATACTATAAATTTGTTATACATTTGTTAACATGATGAAAAAAGCTATTGTCATAGTATAAATAAATATAGATTTTTCTTATAAATAATTCATAGAAAATATTATAACTATAAGCTGAGTTCTAGGTAGCAGCACCAGAGGGTTCAAGGCAGATTTTAGTATGTTTATGTTATCTGTGTGAGTGTTATCTTATATGTGGTGTTTGGATATACTATGTATACATGTGACCACACATGGATGCAAAATGGTAATAATATTAAAGTGTTGTGAATTGTATTTTCCAAAGGGGGCAGTGGCATTATCACCCTTCCCATCCGCTTGTACAATGTGACCTCGTCACTCCTTCCAGCAAAAGGTGAGTCATGTCACCACCCTTTGAGACAGGATACACTTTTGTCTCCTGAGACCAAGAGAGTATGGAATCAACAGTGTGACTTTTGAGGCTAGGTCGTAGAGCCTCTACCTGATGATACTGGAAAGCTTTCTTTCTGGAGATCCCCTCTCAATATGTTCTTTCTCAGAATCCAGTTTTTATGCTGTGCAAAGCCCAAGCCATGCAGAGAAGCTACATTTAGACACTCGGATGAAAATTTGCAGTTGCACTAACCTTCAGATTGTCCCCGTCCAAGAGTCAGACCTGTGAGTGCAGAACCTACCTTGAAAGTCAGTTTCCTAGCCAGGTGGTCCATTTCCCGGTCGTGGAAGCCCCAGATCACAGGACAGAGAATTGCCATCGTAATGTGGACTTCCCAAGTTTCTAAGCCACAGAATGCCTGAGAATAACAAAATAGTATTTTTATGTAAGCAAATTTGGGGTCACACAAGAAAGCTAATTAGAAGATCAAATAAACCTTAGAGGGCCTAATTTTCACTATTGTATTTTCTGTGGTACATTCATCTAGAAGTACACTACCACATCATTGTAATGCAGATATGTATTTGTATTTATTCACTTATTTATTTTGGTAGAGATGAGGATCACATTGAACTATGCAACTTTACTTTGAACAGTACATATTATTTTGTTTCATTTTAATTTATGTGGCATCAACTTGAATTTATGAAGATTAAACCTTTGATCTTAACTTTTTTAGTATCATGCTTAAAGCATTCAGGTCATTTTTGGTGCTTAATCTTCACTTCAAATAGCCGTGTTCAGGAGATTCAAAGCCACTGAGGTAAAATTTCAGAACCCGAGAGCCATAAATGAGAATAATAAATAGAAGTTCAAAGCAAAGGCCAAGAAAGAAAGAAATAAACAATAATACCAACAACTAAAAAAATCCATGAATCCAAAGAAATTAAAGTCCACTATAACCCTGACGTTTACTCGGAATTTGGAAAGTTTAAATTCCTGAAGTTAAAGCTTTCAAAATAATTTAAAATTTTATGCAAGAGACCATTTGAATGCATGTGCAGACTCCTTTTCTATATTAATCATGAGATTAAAGATCATTTCCATCTACTTTAAGTTTCAAGTTACAACTTCATCATATTCATTGTGTTTGATTGTAATGTGCCAATTGAGCATTTGTCAATCTCAAAATTTAAAAATATTGGATTAAACCTTGAGCCAAGGGGCACTTACATAAATCTAAAAATTTGTTGGCCTTTTCGTAATGACCCTGCCAAAAACATCCTCAATTTATTGCAAAATTATGCTACACAAAGAAAAACTATGCATGGTGTAACCATATGATCAAAAGATGCTCAAAAGACTTGAGTAGAAACAATTGTTGTCATTATATTCTAAAACTTGCTAATTTGGAAAAAGGAACAAAAAATACAATAAATATTTTCATTGAAGGCAACAAGATTGAAAAGAATGATTCATAGGTTTAAAAATAAAAGTGGCTTTTAATATAATAAAAAATAATATAATAAAAAATAAAAAATAATAATTCAATGTTTGGGAAGGGATGATAAATGAGCACATGTTTAATCATTGAATGTTAGAATAAAAGAGTCCTTGAGAGAAAGCAGCAGTAGCATGTTTTGCCAAGTGCATTATCTCTGGCCAAGAGCTGAAACATTGGCCCATAAAGAAACAGTCTGTGGTCAGCAAGAGTAGATGGCAGAGGATGGCACCAACTTAAAGGTTTGGTGTTATTAGTCTAACTACAGGCAAACAATATTATAGAATTTTTGTAAAGAGGATATAATTATCAACAGAATGACAACAGAAGTTTAAATCTTACTTCTGTCACACAGAAGCTTCATGATCAGATATCAATTAACTGAGGATTAACCAACCTCAGTTGCAGTTTTTTCAAATCTCTGGAAATGAAGATAGTAATTCTAAAGCAAGACCAAAAGCCACCTGCTAACAGATATAAAATATAATAACTACTACCATTAACATACATAAAAAAAGTTGGGAGTGCAACGGGAGTTACAGGACCCGCCTGTCTGTCCAGCTGTGGATTGGAGAAGGGGGTCTAGTGATCCACTGTGAACAACCACAGGGATCTTCTGAAAACACGTACCAAGGTTGGCCAGACATGCCATGCCTTGTTTTAGAATAGTTGAAGAAAATGAGGCAAAATAGGTCTCTGAAAAAGTATTGAAGACCAACAAAATAAACTCTTAGGACAGAAATTTCTAAGAGCCATTTGGCATTTTTCAAAGAACAGATGCTACTCTGAAAAGACAAAATGATGTGAAAGTAAAGAAGTGAAAAATAAACGATGAAATTAAAAATACAATTATGAACTTAAGATGGTATTATTATATCCTTGCCATGTCATACATCTTTGAAATCTTGCCCTTCTCTTGCTTCACTTCATGCTTTCTGGGCAACTTTCTGCCTGCTGCGTACTGCACCTGTGCAAGCGACCAGGGCTAGATGAAATTGCCGCAACACGCTGGCTGGCATCACGTCTAACTCGTGATCATTAACATCACTCAGGCCCTCAATGCTACCTGGCTATCATACCACACATCTTTTTCCAATTACTTTCCCACTCTCTTACGTGACCATTTCATACCTTACACTCTCCCCTCACACACTCCACTTCTGTTTTCCCAAAGTAACTCTCAGCAGAGATAAAGATAAAGAGAGAACTTTTACAGACACACATCAGCTATTATGCCCGTCAACCAGCATCTGCTCCCACACACTCTGACTTTCTGTAAGCAAATACAAGCTATGCAGCTCAATCTAAGGCAGATACCTCCCCCGGTACATTTGTCCTCATGCCCTCTTCCCTACTCCAGAGCAAAATTGAAGCAATTCCCTCCTCCTTCCTTTCTTATATCATCAAAGTTTCTATTTATACTGGATCATTCATGTTATTAAACAAACATAGTTTTGTTTTCTCCCATCTTAAAAAATATCTTATCTTCACTCCATTTCCTCACCAACTAGTGTCCCATCGCTCCATACCCCACTGCAACAAAATTTCTCCAATTCTCCATACCTGCTGTCTGGGATTCCCATGTTCCTTTTACCTTTTAAACGCCCGTTCAGCAGGTTTGTACGACCACTTCACCAGAACTGCTCTCCAAGATTAGCAATAGCCTCCAGGTTGTGAAATCTGAGGATCAGATTTCCATCCTTACACTATTGGGAAGCATTTGACTTAGATGATCATTTCTTCATCTTCAATACTCTTTCCTCACTTCGCTTGAAGACACCACACTCTTGTTTTCCTTGCTCAGTCTCTTTGGATGGTTTCTCCCTCCCTTTCATTTTGATGTTTGATGTTGGAACGACTCAAGGCTCCCTTGGTTTCTTCTGTTCTCATGACTTTAAATGCTGTCTAAATCTTGTCTCTCCCTCAAACTCCCAGGATTATATCTGTGACTCCCTAATCAGCATCTCCACAGGAACATCTAGTACATATCCCAGCTTCAGTGTGGGAAAACAGGACTCCGTCGTTCCTCGTGACTGCCCTCTCTCCCCATGTCTCTCAGTGGTAACTCCATTTTTCTATTTGCTCGGGTAAGGAGTCTGATATTTGCCTTTGACCGCCCACCCCTTCTCCAGCATGGGACATCTGATCTCTCAGAACATGTGTTTGACAGCTCTACCTTCAAAAGCCAGGGTTGATCTCGTCACCTCTTAGCATCTTCCCTACCATCATTTAGGTTCAAGCTGGTAACATTTCAAACATGAATGCCTGAAACAGTTTATATAGCACTTGATGGTCTTTCTGCCTCCATTCATGACTGCCAAAACTCTGCTTTCATCTCAGTGGCCAGATGATACTCTAATGACATAAATGACTCGTGAAAATCCTCAGCTCAAAACCTTCCAGTGTCTACATTTTGCTCAGATTGAAAGCAAAATTCCTGGCTACAAGACACCATTTAATCTGCTCGTCCTCAGTATTCTCTAATTAAATATCTTTTTCCTCTCTTTTAAGTCTGTTATATGTATAAAATATTATTATTATATAATAGACATAATATTATATAATAGATTTTTATAAGTATATATTCCACTTTGAAAATAAAAAAGTGATTCTGAATATCTCATATGATAGCATCAGATTTTACTCTATTACCAACATGTGAAATCTCTTTCCAATGCTTACTTTAGGAACTCAATGATTTTTTTTTCAGACCTTCATTATTTACCTACATTTACCAACATTTAACTCAGTGAGGAAAACTCATATGCTACTTCATAACATACATAAAATCCAGTGTTCACCACCAGTCTTAGGAGAAATGGAAAAACCATAGCTGACTGTTGCCTAGGCCCAGCAAGGCTGACTGAGATAGCGAAGAATTCCCCCTGCAGAATTCTTTTATTTATTTATTTCAGGACATCATGGGGGTACAAACATTTTGGTCACATGTTATGACTTTGCCACACCCAAACCATGATTTGGGTGTGCCTTTTCCCTCCTACAGTGCTCACCACGTCCATTAATTGTGAGTTTACCCACCCTGAACCCCTCAATCCCTGAAGAATATTACTACCCTGTGAGCACCATCGTGTTGATCACTTAGT
This sequence comes from Varecia variegata, assembly GCA_028533085.1. NCBI lineage: Eukaryota > Metazoa > Chordata > Mammalia > Primates > Lemuridae > Varecia > Varecia variegata. The sequence goes on from CM052439.1 coordinate 171,588,700, forward strand.
GTCAATTTGATGGCGAGTACATGTGGAGCCTATTCTTCCATTCTTGTTTTAACTTCAGCTTTGCACCAAACTGCTGAACGGTCCTTGTCACCAGAGCTGTTTTGAAATACCCAATAGGAAGTAATCCTGCAGGATTAGGAGACTGCTCTCAGATGACCCTTAAGTAGGAGAAGCCCTCTCCTCTGTGTGCATGGCTGCTGTTGCTACCTGAGACCTTGGGTGGACGACGGCTGTCTGCCCCTCTCTGGTGGCCCTGCCTGGCTGGAGGATCTATAATGAAGACACTTAAACTTCCACCTTGTGGTTATGACCTTGAAGCTGTGCCAGCAACTGGACCCCTTCTGGCCAGGTGTCCCGAAGAGACACCCGCAGATGGATCCCCTGCTGTGCTCTTCTGTTTGGGCCTCTGGGGTCCATAGTTGCCAGCTCAGTTAATAGAGGAACTTGAAGAGTTTATACAAAAAAGCTCCTAGTCACCTAGTTTTCTTTTACCAGGAGGTTGCTGAATAAAAAATTCAGCCTTTTATCATGTTTACTTAATAAAATTCAAAATTTTTGTGATTCTTTATTACTCCCATTTTTCACATCCATATGGCTAAAAATGCCTTTTTGTCATTTCTGGTATATTTTTATATATTGCTCCAAAATTGTACCTCCTTGTTTTTTTAAATTAAAAAATATTATTTTTCCTTATGAAATGTGTATGAGATCACACGGTGAAAATGTCAGGATCACTCATGCACTTATTTTTTTTATTGTTCTCAATAGCAATATGTTGTAGATTTACTCCGACTCAGCCACAGAAATAAATTATGTATGTGTTTGGCATCCTGCTTTGAACAATGAAAGGTAATAGAGAAACATTATCATAAACAGCTTCATCTGAACCAAACATGAATCATTTACCTTTCTTCCTTACCTGACTATTGAAAATTACTTCATAAGATTGGGCTGCATATATCTATATCAAAAAGAAATGAAAACAAAACCTTGTCTACACTACACTGCATGTATTTTATTTCAATGCTTTATTTTTATTTTGAATTTATGCTGGAAATTGATGACTTACAGTTGCTTTTTCCTAGGTAACAATAGATCTGTACAATAAAGGGAGTTGACATAGTCATTCAGTCAACAGTAACTGGGCTGGCATCAGTAGCCCTGAATGTACATGATGTGGGACACGTGTTCTCCTTCTGAGAAAGGTTACATGTGCATGTAGGCACACACACACACACACACACACACACACATCTTGTAATTGAAGGATGCAATGGCAGGCAGTGGATGTACAACACAGACAATGGTCAACTCTTCCTGAGGAAAATGAGAAACCAAGAAGGCTTCATGCTCCTAGAAGAGGAAACTCTTTAATTGAGTCTTGAAGATTTGGTAGCTGCTGCATAGGAAAGGTATTCCTGTAAGAGAGAACATTTTTAACAAAGACCTAAAGCACTAAACTCTCTGGTGTGTTCAGGAATAAAGGATCAGGTGCCTGTGGGTAGGTCATAGAGACAAGGTCAAATTCAGTAAGCTGAGAGATGGGGCCTCCTGTGACGCTTCAGGGGGCTCTCAGGCAGGGAGCTTTTGCAGGACTCTGAGTAGGGGAAGTCATAGTCGTATTTGTGTCTCACAAGAATTACTTTAGCAAAATGTGGAAGATAGATTAGGTGCAATACTGGAGACAGACGATTGCAGGTAGAGACTTGGAAAATAACCCCAGTGAGAAAATTGGTGACCAAGTTGAGACAATAGAAATGGAGTAGTGGAGAGAGATATTAACTATATTAAAGAATTAGAATAATCTGTAGAATAATTTTGAGGGTAGAACGACAAGAGCCAGGGAGGCAAGCTAGGACTTCAGTTCCAAAAATAGAAACATATGAGATAAAATAAAGATCTAAAGAAGATTGGAAATAGTTGGAAATAGTAGGTAAAATGACTAGGGTGAATTTGTAGATGGTCTACAAGATGCTCCCAGGCTTAGTGATTTGCTAAGAAGACTTCCAGGACTCAGCACAGAACTAGTTGCATTAACAGCTAAGATTTAGTTAAGCAAAAGGAAACAAAGCAAAATCAGCAAAAGGAAGAAGCCCAGGGAGCAAGCAGCGCCTAGAGAAAATCAGGCTCACGTTTTCAAGAGTCTCCTCCCAGTGAGGTCACACAGGATGTGCTTAATTCCTCCAGCAATGAGTTGGGCAACCTGTCAGATGTGTCATCTGCCAGTGAAGCTCTTTAGAGACTCGGGGCTCCGAGTGTTTATCAGAGGCTGGTAATGTAGACATCCTCTGCCTAACATGTACAAAAATTCCAGACTCCCAGAAGGAAAACAATTGTTCAGCACAGAGCATATTATTTGTACCAACAGTCCAGGCACAATGATACACTCTTATCATTTAGGGAAAGTTTTATATCAGTGTAGGAAAAGATTTACTAGCCGAGTTCCCAGATGCCAGTCAAGAAACAACCTTGCAAATAGGCCTTTTTAAGAATAGCAATCTCAGATCTGCTATGTTGATTGCTGCACCGTGGAAGGCTAGATTAGTAAAAAAAAAAAAAAAAAAAAAAAAAAAAAATGTTTGGTGGCTGTATCCTTTCTTGCCTGACTACTTCATGCAGAGCGGAAAAAAATAAAGAGAGAAGGACAGATTTGGCACATAAAAGGAGACATCTAGATGAGGCACTACACGCGATATACTTAGTAAAAGCACTCCAGGAAAAGTATTTAACCTGGCGAATCCGAAATATGCCCTGTTCTTTGGATAGCCATGAGTTCACCCACATTCCCTGCCTCCTTGCTTTTAGGAAGAGTCATGTGACCAATTCTGGCCAATGGGAGACAAGCAGCAATGGTCTATGTCTCTTCTGAGCCTGAGCGTTTAAGAACCACTGAGTGATGCTCTCCTTCCTTCTCTATTTCTCTTTCTCTCTGTCTTCCCACTCCCAAGGGCCTGGGGGGCCACGTGTTATGGTGGCAGGATGACAAAATGGAGGACACCTGAATCATAATGTCAGCAGATGCCCTGAGGGTTGACTGACCAATTGTGAGAGTTTGCTATGCAAAATCTTCAGGCTCTGGCTTACTCATCACAGCAAAGCCTGGCTGGGTTTGTCCTAAGCACCTCCTCTCTCAGTGCCTGCCTGCCACTTCCTGCCACCCATCCAGATGCTCCTGGACCCTCACACTGCCCTCTGGGGGCTCATGGGAGATCCTCCCTGAGTCTTTGTATCTTTCAGTTCCTTTCCTTCTTCCTACAAGTTCCCAGAGGATATCTATACAGAATGTGAACATTACTTATAATTCGATCAATTGTGAGTTCTTCCTAAGTATAAGGATTCACCAAAAATCACACTTAATGAAAAAAAATGCAAAGGGATAGCTAATAAGATCCTCCCTTTAGTAAAACAGGAGAATGGGGGCCAGCGATTTCCGTCCCTCCTATGCTTAAAGCCAGCCTGACATTCAGTTGACTACAAGAATACTTGTATTTTTAGTACTAATAAATACAGATATTTGGCTTGATGAACAGCATCCAGATGTAAGAAAAAGTCATGTGAATGAACACATCCCTCAACTAAGAGACATTTTGGAGGAATAATGTGTTTTTGAGCAATCATGGTTAATGTACTTTAGGAGGCTTTCATATATCACATGAATTTGCTGAATTAATTTAAGAAAAAAAGAAAATTCAAAGTCTACACACCCACACATACACATTTATACTCCATTGTTCTGCCACTCAAAATGAATATATTTTTATTTAGAATATCAAAAAGTTCTAATATAGAAAATAAAAATATTTTATATTCAATGTTATAGGGAGATACAATTTTGTAATCCCTTGGTGATTGGAAGCAACTATTATGGAGAGTAGAGCCATGAACTGACTCTACAAAGTGAAGAGGATTAAAAAAGAAAGGCTCCTTAATGAAAAGCAAAATTTCATAATAACAATGCTGACATTTCACTGAGTTGGGGAGTAAAATTACAAAAAAAAAATCATTAAAAATGTTAGAATGCAAAATGTATCAAGATGAGAAATGTTCCCAATAATTAGACAGTAACAAAAGCATCACTTTATCTGTTAATTATTTATAATTAGCCTTCCCATGCATTATCATTAAATACTCTGTCATATCTCTCCAACTTGGACAATTAATGTATGAAACAGAAAATTTATGGACAATTCAGGAGAAAAGAGAACACAATGGACCAGGTTCTACCAAATAAAAATAATTTACTGATCAACTCTATGTCTCTGAAGGCTTGAAAGAGATGCTTGGATTTTGTATTAATCGGTGTTCTCCAGAGGCACAGAAGCAGTAGGATGGAGAGAAAGGTAGGTAGGTAGATAGATGAGAGTGGATTTATTAGGGAAATTGGCTCATGTGATGATGGAGACTGAGAAGTTCCATGAGAGGCTGTCTGGAAGCTGGAGACCCTGTGATACCAACAGCATTGCACAGTCCAAGTCTGAAAACCTGAGAACTCAGACGGCCATTGGTGTAAATCCTGGGGTCCAGAGACCAGAGAGCCTGGAGTTCTGATGTGCAAGGAGAAGAGTGGATCACAGTTCCAGGAGAGAAAAAAGTTTGCCTTTCTTCTGTTTTATCCAGGCCCACAGCCAATTGGACAGTACCTGCCCCCATTGAGGGTGGATCTTCCCCACTTAGTTTATTCAGATTCACACACCAGTTTCCTCTGGAAAAACTCTATGGGCGCACCCAAAAATAATGCCTGGCCATTTGCTATAGTTTGGATGTTCATCCACCCAAACTTCATGTTGAAATTTGATCCCTAATATTGGAGGTGGGGCTAATGAGAACCAGTAGGATAGATAGATGATAGATAATAGATGAGAGGGGATTTATTAGGGGGATTGGCTCATGTGATGATGGAGACTGTGTTTGGGTCATGAAGCAGATCTCTCATGGGTGGCTTGGTGCCATCGTTGTGTTAACGAGTTCTTGCTCTATTAGTTCCCATGAAAGCTGGTTTTTACAAAGAGCCTGGCTTCTCCCTCTTATAAGTCTTTTGCTTCATCTCTCACCATGTGCAAGATATGAAGTGAATTCCTTGGTCAGAAGCAATGCTGTGTGGAACACCATAACAATGAATAAGTTATTCTGTGAGTCTATGGATGGTAATTTTGAAAGAAGCACTGCATGCAGGGAAGGCCAGTCCATATCCAGAGTAAGTGCCTATTTCAGTAAGGATAAAATGCTGCCCCTTACATGATGGAAACAGTCCAATGTAATCAACTTGCCACCAGGTAGCTGGCCGATCACACCAGGAAATGGTGCCATGTGGGGGGCTCAGTGTTGTCCTCTGCTGCTGACAGATTAACCTCTTAGTGGTAGCTGTGGCCAGGTTGGCCTTAGTGAGTGGAAGTCCACGTTGCTGAGCAAATACATAACCTCTTCCCAGCCACCATGGCCAGCTTGTTCATGAGCCCATTGGGTCTTGACAGGGGTGGCTGGAGAAGGAGGCTGACTGGTATCCACAGAATGGGTCTTCCTAGTCACCTAATTATTGAAGTCCCCCTCTGCTACAGTCACCCTTTGGTGAGCATTCACATGGGACACATGTATCTTCACACCTTTTTCCCACTCAGAGAGGTTTATCTACATACCTCTTCCCCAAATTTCTTTATCAATTTTCCAATCCAAATTCCATAAACCTCAAAACCAATTAAGAAAACTCATTCTTAAAACTCTGCTCCTCTAGAATCACTACTGGTACCAAAATCTGTATTAGCTAGGATCTTCCACAGAGATAGAACCAACGGGATAAAGATATAGATACAGATAAATATAGAGATATGGATATATTAATAGATATACGAGAGGTTGATTTTTTAAGGAAATTGGCTCACATGATTATAGAAGCTGAAAAATCCCATGTCTGGCTGTCTCAAGTTGGAAATACTAGCACAGTTCAGTCCAAGCCCACAGGCCTAAGAATACATGGGCCACTGGTATAAGTCCTGGAGTCCAAAAGCCAAAGGCCAGAGATTCTGGACTTCTGATGTCCAAGGAGAAGGATAGTGTATCACAACTCCAGGAAAAAGACCAAGTTGCTTTTCCTCTGTTTTTGTTCTGTCTGGGTCCCCAGGAATTTGGATGGTGCCCACCCACACTTAGGGAAGATCTTCACCACTTTGTCCACTCAGACCTACCCACAAATCTCCTGTGGAAACATTGTCAGAGACACATCCCAATATAATGCTTTACCAGTTCTCTAGGTATTCCTTAATCTAGTCGAGTTGACACCAAAAATTAACCATCACAGATTCTATTGTTTCCCCTCTCATAAACCAAGGTATTCTGTCAGAGCCTTTAACATCAGCTGAAGAAATTTTGCATCTCAAGAGAAATTAGTGAACTTACACTAATGAACAGAAGAACTTTACAACCTGATTGTTATGTGGGAGGATGCCAGCATGTCAGTGTGACAGGTGGTGTTCCAGTAACTAAATGGCCAAACACAGACAGGCTGGATGCACCCAGCTAATGGCCCATCAGGTGGATGTGCCAACACACAGACATTGCGAATGAACCCCACAGACTGTGAATTCCCTGGGATGATCCAATACAGCAGCTTGGTTGTGAATAATGAAGGAAGGCATCAGTTTGAGAGAGACAAAACTATTGCAAAAGCTTCAAGAGGAAGAACATGTCTTAACAACAAAATATATAATGTAATAACAGTTATATGAAATTATTAGGACATGTGATGGGTCATGAATTCAATAAAGTTTGTCTAATTCTATAATAAAAAATTCATATTATTTCAACAGAACCACCCACTGGTCATTTAAAATTACTATTCTCAAAAGTATTGCATCCTTTTTTTTCATGAAGCTATTTGTAAAGTTTCCTCAACTACCTTTGCTTGGAAACTATCTTTTCCCTAGATAATTCCTGGAGAAGATGAATAAAAATATTTATAATCTTTCTTATTTTTAATGTTTGTCAGCACTCAAACCGTATATCCCAATCACAAAATTATTTGATTCCATTTATAACTCATGTTCACCCTTTCCTAAAATGACATGAGAACAGGAACATTTTTAATAACTTTTTATATTTAAATAATTTAAAACCTATAACAGTTTGCAAAAACAATACAGTTACTGTGTACTGTTCATCCAGCTCCCTATAATGATAGTCTCTTACCTGGACACAGTACATTGTCAAAAATGTATAATCAATGTTGGCATGATACTATCAACACCAGTGTAGACCTTAGTTTTTACATGTCCTCATTTTTGTGGGTGTGTGTGGAAGGTGTATATATGGCCTTCTGAGATTTTATCACTCATATATATTTGAGTACTCACCACAATAATCAGGATAAAGACTTGTAGATAACCTTAAAAAACTTTCTCCAACTCTATCCTCTGTCAGCCACTGTTCTGTTATCCATCTCTATAATTTTGTCACTTTAAGGATGATACATAACTAGAATCTCAGAGTAAAATCATTGAAATTGGCATGTTTTCCTCCTCTCAGCTAACACCTTTGAGATCTATTCAAGAAAGTTGTTGTGTGTATGTAGGTGGTTTAACTGTTCTATTTGTCTAAAATGTTGATAATCTGTTTTTAAGCTCTTACAAAATTCATCTAGAAGGAACCAGATAGTGGTTTCATAGAATAGAGCAAAAGAGGAGAGAGAGAAACAGAGAGACAGCGAGAGAGAGAGAGAAAGAGATATGGAGAGTAAGGATATCTCTCCCACGGAAGTTACATTTGTGCTTGAATCTAAATGAGTGGACTTAATTAAGAAAAGTCTATTCCAAAAGAGAGAGAGAAAAACAACAACAACAACAGTAGCAATTGCAAAGCACTTGAATGGTAAGAAATTTGGTCCAAGAACTGAGAGAAGATCACTGAGTATATAGGGCTTAGAAAATATGAAGAAGAAGATACGGGTGGGGGGGCAGTGAGAGGCGGGGGGAGAGAAGAAAAAGAGAAGAAATTATCTTTAATCTTCTCGGGCCCGCTTATAAGGTTAAAGATTTGGTTTTATCTCAGATGGATGGAACAGTTTAGGGAAGAGAATATTATGAGCATATTTCTATGTTAAAAATATTACTTAGAGAATGTCTTTTGTTCTTTTGGGTAGATGCCCAATAATGGGATTGCTGGATCAAATAGTAGGTCTACTTGTATCTGTTTAAGGTATCTCCATATTGCTTTCCACAGAGGTTGCACTAGTTTGCAGTCCCACCAGCAGTGTATGACTGTTCCTGTTTCTCTGCATCCATGCCAACATTTATTGTTTTGTGACTTTTTGATAAAGGCCATTCTCACTAGAGATAAGTGATATCTCATTGTGGTTTTGATTTGCATTTCCCTGATGATTAGAGATGTTGAGCATTTTTCATATGTTTGTTGGCCACTGTTCTGTCTTCTTTTCAAAAGTTTCCGTTCATGTCCTTTTATAGTTTACCAATTTTGTTTATCTTTTTTTTTTTTTTTTTTATTTCAGCTTATTATGGGGGTACAAAAGTTCTGCATAGATATATTGCCCATGTCCCTCCCAATCCCCCGAGTCCGAGCCTCAAGCGTGTCCATTCCCCAGACAGTGCACATCGCACTCCTCCTGTTTATCTTTTTGAATAACCAACTTTTTGTTTCATTAATCCTTTATATGTTTTTCATCTCTATTTCACTTAGTTCTGCCATGGTCTTTCCTGTGGTCTTTCTTATTTCTTTTCTTCTGCTGCTTTGGGTTTTGGTTTTCTCTTGCTTTTCTAGATCCTTGAGATGCAATATTAGGTTATGACTTTGTAATCTTTCCATATTTTTGTTGTAGGCATTTAGTGCTATAAACTTCCCTCTTGTCATTTTTTTTATCCAATATGTTTTGGTATGTTGTGTTTCCATTTTCATTTGTTTCAAAAAATGTTTTAATTTATGTATTAATTTCTTCATTGACCCAATGATTGCTCAGAAGCATGCTGGGTAATTTCCATGTATTTGTACAGTTCCTGAAGTTACTCTCAGTATTGATTTCCAGTTTTATTTAACTGTGTTCTGAATCTCATTGAGTTTCCTTAAAATAAATACTTTGAATTCTTTATCTGGCATTTCAAAGATTTCTTTCTGGTTAGGATTAATTGCTGGAGAATTATTGTGTTATATTACTTTGTTTTGTCATGCTTCCTGTATCTTTACATTGATTTCAGGACATTTGGAACAATAGTTGCTTCTTTTCATTTTTGAATTTACTTTCATTGATGAGTGACTTTTTTCTTGAAGATGTGACTACGATGTTGTTTTAGTAGAGCTGTTTGGCATTGCTTCTGAGTGCATGCAATGGCAAAGACTGTATAATTTCCTTTGCCATAAATAGCCTTAGCGTTATCTGTGGATTCCTCTGTGTGTTATGGTATGGTTCTTGGAGGCTATGGTGAAGTTTTACTGGGGACTGGAATGCCTGATGGATTCTTTTTCAGATGTCAGTGGTAGCAGTAGTGGGGTAAGCATGTTTACCCATGTGACTTGAAGGAGCGTATGCTGGCACCTGTGTTGGAAGTCCCAGGTAGGCCAGTTCTTGGGGCTCTGGGTGACTTTCCTCAGTGCCAGTTGTAGTAGCAGTGTACTGGGTGGGTTAGCAAGCTCATGACCTCTTGGGCAGCCAGGGTGTTATGAACCATAGGGTAGCAGTGATTGTATGAAGCTCTTATCATTCCCAAGTGCTGTGCTTTTCTGTTAGGATTCGTAGCAATGTGTGAGCTGGGCTCTAAGCCAATCTGTGGAGCTTGCAGGTAAGAGCCAGCTGCAGTGGTGGTGACAGGGTTTGTGCCCAACCTCTGTTCCCCAGGAGAAGTTATTCTTTAGTAATAATTATTCATTACAGCAATTAGGAACAGTCTCTATTAATGACTTATGCATATGAAAAAGATAGAAGGAAAAAATATAACACTCAATGATAAATTTAGTGGCTAAGCTCCTATTAGTATTTAACTCAGGTTTCACCTGCTTTTGGTTTGTTTTGCTGTATTTTCTTTTTAATTTCCATCATAGTCTCCTTGAAGAATCTGATCAAAACCAATGACTCCACTGGAAAGTGCTCAAATACCAATATGTTGAGCTAAAAAAAGAAAAAAAAAATGCTTGTTTACTGTTAGCTCTAACCAGGGCTCACAGACTTGAGAATGGAATTGTAAAAAGAATGATAGTATTTAAGACTAAGCTAAATACATTTTTTTTGCTTTAAACACTACCTAAAACAGTGATTTTCAATAGGGGCATACAATGCTAGTGACATCTACTAGGTAGAAGTCGGGAATGTGCAACATGCTACAATGCATGGGCCAGCCCCGCACAATAAAGAATTATCTGAATCAATATACCAATAGTGTCAAAATTGAGAAAACCAAACCTATGGCTTTTAGCTATAACATATCTCCATAGGATTCATATTCTCTACATTGCAAATAATTGCAGTAGTCTACTGGGGCTGACATCACATATTAATAGTATCAGAGACTGGGTGACTTAAACAAAATAAATTTACTTTCTGTAGTTCTGAAAGTTGAAATTTCCAGAACAGGGTGCTAGCAAGGTTGTTTTCAGGTAAGAGCTCTCTTGCTTGCTGACAGATGGCTACTGTCTCACTGTGTCATCACATGGCGGAGAGAGAGAGAGAGAGAGAGAGCCAGAGAGAGCGTGCGCACGCAAGTTCTCTGGTGTCTCTTCTTACAAGGGCACTAATTCTGCCATGCAGGTACCACTTTCATGACCTTGTCTAAACTTCATCACCTCCCAAAGGCCTCATCTCCAAATAACATCACATTGTGAGTTAGAGCTTCAACATGTGAATTTTGAGGGGGTACAATTCGGCTAATTGCAGTAACTGAAGAAAAAAAATTCTAAAATCAGTAACAAATATGATAAATTCAAGTAAACTGGCAGGTTAATCATAAAATACATTGCAAATATTATTGGACATAATGAATTCCTGATGAATATAAGCAATTTAGCACATACATAAATATGTAAATACATATATCCCATTAAAATTACGTTACATTTGCAGACCTTGATATTATTATTTAACACAACAGAAAGTTTAATTCATGTCTGAAGAATATCCTGAAAGTTTGTTCACGTGAAAATCCTTAAAAATATGGGCTGTTTATAAGTCCACAATTTTCTATGAAATTAAAGATATTTTTAAATAAGCCATACACTTGGATTTTCTATACACAATATTTTCACCTCGTGCTGCTGGTTGCCAGAATACAGATGACGAGGACCCTTTTTCCAAGAATCCATCTACTGCTTCTAAATTTGGCTTGAAGATTTCCATAACTCACTTGGGATGAGATTTGTGTTCTTTTCCTTCATGTATGTGTCACTATTGGAGTTTCTTGTACCACTAGCAATGAAATTTTATAAGCCACCGAACAGGTAAATTGAAAAGGGAAAGAGAATTTCTCCAGAAAGTGATAAAATAGTAATTGCATTAGAGAACATATGAATTTTCAAGATGGTTCCTGGAAAATTTCTTCTCTGAACGTCTTTCTGTGTTAGTTTATGTCATTTTGATTTGAGCTAGTTCAAGTGAAACAAAAATATATATGTGATAACCCACTGTCTTAATACAATGACTGGTGTGTACCTACTTCTACTGAAAGCTAATTGCTTCAACTTTGCTTGTTTAATCCTCTAAAAAACATTACCCCTTTTTGTATTTTTAATATCTCTTTTTACTCTAACTTTTTCCTCTGTTACTGTCCTTCTCAGCCTAATGTGCCCAACTAAACTGAGTCAAAGAGCAGTCTACACCTCATGTCTTTATTTCTCCAATTTCAACTCTATTCTCAAATTATTACAGTCTGGCTTCTGCCCCTTCTTGCGATGGAACACACTCTAATCCAGACCACTCCTGTGTCATTTAGCCCTGGGGACACATTGCCTTTTTTGACATCAGCTGCTTTCTTCCTCACCTCTTCCCTGGATCCCATGTCGCCTCCATTCCCTGGTCTCTCAGTTACCTCCCCCACCTCTCCATCCTTTGCTTTTCCTTCATCAACAAATGTGGACCTTCCAAAGGTTTTGAAATTCCAAAGTTTCTTCAGTTCCTATACAGTGTCATTGTCTAATCTCAGGCAACCCCCTTGCTTTAATTACCTGGACACTGAGGTTTCTCAAGCTTGCACCATCAGACAAATATCCTGACAGACGCATACTCCCCACTCTCTTGCCCATCTCTATTCAAACTCAAACCACGTAGCACTCACCTCATCATTTCCCTTCGTTATTACTACTAGCCTCCCTTCCCTTTCACGAACTCTGATTTTTCTCCGACCATATAATAAATAAAATTGCCATTTTCCCATTTGCTCTGGATAGGAGACTGAGGGTACTCTTCCATCGCTGGGCTCTCAGATGCTGCCAAGTTTGTACAACTTCATCAGAAGACTTTCATGTAGATGTGATGGCCATTTCCCTCCTGGGTTGCTCAGTGCACAGCCTGCATAACTACATGGGGTACACAGGTATTCCCCTTCTCCTTCATGACCAACATTCAATCAACAAACATATTTAGTTCTACTTCTCAAATATCTCTTGCATATATCTATTTTTGCTATTCAATTTCTGGTAGAGCCTATGGTCATCTTTTTCCTGGACTGTAGATCCAGCTCTCTGACTTGTCTCCTGCCTCCCAGGCTGCCCTTCCAGTCTCCGTGGTCAGAGTGCTATTTACAAACACAATTCTTTTTTTTTTTTTTTTTTTGAGACAGAGTCTTACTCTTACTCTGTTGAGTAAGAGTGCAGTGGCGTCAGCCTAGCTCACAGCAACCTCGAACTCCTGGACTCAAGCAATCCTTCTGCCTCAGCCTCCCGAGTAGCTGGGACTACAGGCATGTGCCACCATGCCTGGTTAATTTTTTCTATATATTTTTAGTTGTCCAGATCATTTCTTTCTATTTTTAGTAGAGACGGGGGTCTCGCTCTTGCTCAGGCTGGTCTCAAACTCCTGAGCTCAAAGGATCCTCCCGCCTCGGCCTCCCAGAATGTAGCATTACAGACGTGAGCCACCACGCCCGGCCACAAACACAAGTCTTACTTAAACTCTTGAGTAGCCTCCCAATGCCCCCTAGAGGATGAACAAAGCACCTGCCTCTCAAGTCCTCCAGATCTGGCCCCTTCTCCCTCATTGCCACCACTCTTCCTCTAGGGTAAGGACTTGCTCCTTCCTTTGTCCCAAAGGCCCCATGCTGTCTCTCACCCACAGGCCATAGCCACGTCCTCTGCCTGGAACATTCTCTCCACTGGCATGCTTCACTCCAAGCTTAAACATCCCTTTATTAGGACCCCTTCTCTGACCCCCAGACCTGGCATTGTGCCCTGCCTGCATTCCTCAGTGCCCAGAGCTTCGTCACTGTAACCATCGAGCTTCACAGTGATCACAGGTTTCATTGTCTGCCAGAGAGACGAGCGTCTCTCCTGCCCACTAGCGTATCCCCAGCACCCAACACGACACTTGGCACAGAGCAGGTTCTCAACAAATTGCTCCTGTTCATCAAATATGTTCCACCATTTCCTTAGAATCTCAAACATGTGATTTAAATAACTCACAGAAATAAAAACTTTAAAAATTTTAGGAAGTTATAATTTCCAAAACATTATTCAGATGGCTTAAACCTTCTTGTCTTAAGAAAGAATGAATTCTGGAAGAATAGCTTTAAAAAATAAAAATGGCTTGTTTTCAAAAAGCTAACTTTTACAACTTCCAAAGTTAAGTCTGCACTAATGTAAGTATTAATATTTTTGCTCTTGCAGAGAATTGCATGACAGCTTTTCTGAGGAAGATAAAAGATGTCCTTTTTTTATTTCACAGTGTGTTTCCTATTGAAAGCTATGAGATTAAATTTCCCTGAGGGGAAAAAAATCTAGATTAATAAGAGAAAAATCTCATCATTTACAAACTTTGTGAATTTTAACATATTTTTACTGTAGATGGTACACACCTAACATTAAGGCAACACATAAGCCATATTGCCCCAGGGTTATTTGCTGTTTTTTTCCCTGTCCAAGGGGAATTGTTTATATTTTCTGATGCTTTCTCTTTCTTACTTGTTTCATAAACCATGCCCAGGATCTATAAATGACCAAATAAAAAATTACATCCTTGCCGAATACCAGATTTTAACAAGGAAATAATGTGCCTGCCTTAAAATGCAATAAAACATTTCTTGAATCAGAATGCTTTATTTGAGACTCTTGAGTAATTGTTTTGAGTTGCAGATTTGTGAGCCAAGACTGGAATCAATAACTTTATTTAAAACAAGTACATACATTTGGATGCTTTATTTGCGTTCTGACATTATTTTATCTCATAAATTTTGATGAGAGCCCTTTTAGGTTCTCATGCTAGTTGGAAGATTTAGCTCACAATTCTCCTGGCTGTGATACTGTGTAGTGAAGACAGGCTAGTACACAGAGTGTCCTTAAGTAACACACGCTTGATGTTTTATACATACCGCTCCCAGACAATATTGAAATCTAGACAATGGGAACAGTCTAATTTTCTCCCTTAATATCTTTGGAGTTTTTCTGTGAACTTTTACCACCTAACTCAAATACGTATTGGTATTAGCATTTTGCATCAAAATACCATGAATTATGATGCTATCAATTGATTTGTTGATCCAGTAGTTAATAATTTCTGGAGAACATTTTAACCTGTCTTCAAATATATATCTAGGTTATCTGCTGAAATCTATAACTTAGGAATAAAAATAACCTTATGTCTTCCATATCTTTTCCTATTTTCCTAATTTACTTATTGTTTTCATATGAAGTATGCTATTTTCTTAAATCTGTCTTTTATTTTAGTGATTTTATATGTTTTTCACTGTTATAGTGTATATAATTTATTTATATAACATATAAATATATAATTTGTCATTTTATTGCTGATGAACAGTTGGATTATTTCCAATTTGGGGCCAATATGAATAATGCTATGATGTATTCTTATACATGTGTGATTTTATATTTAATAATATTATTCTGTTCCTTGATCTAATTAATTATTTTGACTTATAATCATGGCGTTTTAGTTATAATTGTATTTCCCTAGTTGGAACTCTCCCTTTACATTTCATTTTCTTATTATTTTATGTCTTTTCATGTGCTCATGATTTATGTTCTTTTAATATGAATATTTTATTGTCCTTTCTTATTATCTATGTCCTTTTAATATAAATATATCTTATAGACTTTAACATCAGGAAACAATTGTGAGGGTTTTCCTTCCATTCTTAATTTTCTTCTAGTTGGTTCTGTTGCCTCCTTTCACCTATAATGGCCATTTTTCCCCTGTTCTATGTCTGCATAGTTGGCATTGCATCTTGTTCACGATGATGAAGTTCGGGCAGTTCTACTTGCTCTCTTGAGGCAGGCTGGCTTCATGTCTCATTTCCCACACTACTGTGTGGCAGTTGATTTTCTCTCCAGAACTGCAGTGCACTTTTATGCTGGCTGAGAAAATGTCTCGAGTGCTGGCGACCAGGGAGCCCCACTGGGATGGTATCCTCTTTACTTAACTGATTTGGCCTCTATCCTCTTTTCTGAGTGCGTTCAATATCTTAAATCAGGGTCATTACTATATGTTGTGCTATGTTTGTGAGTGTGGTGTGTATGTGTTTGTGTGTGCATGTGTGTATCCCAGTGGGTAACACCCTAATATTTCAGATCATTTCTCAATTCATAATGTATCTGTGGAGTCTCAAATCATGCAGAGGGGAAAAGCCTTCTTGTCCACTTTCCTTAATTGCACACATTTTTCCTCGTTAATAAGAGGAAAAGGTTAAGTATGAATCTTCAGGTTGACTATTTACAAGCCTGATGGATTACTGATCACTGCTGGTATTTAATCAGATCAAAGCATACCTCCGTGACAGGAATGAGGCTTAGGTTAGAAGAAAGCCAGGTTGCATTCATCTGCTCCCTCTAGAATTTCTATTTTCTTACCCTTGGTCAAATATATATATATACACATATATATGTTTGTATATATATATGTGTGTGTGTGTGTGTATATTTATATGTGTATGTGTGTATACGTACACACATATACATATATATAAAAATATATACATATATGTGTATATGTATAATTATTGACAAGAGCTTATGTCCCTTCCCTGTTTGAGCTGCCGTGATATTTTTTTCTCATGAGCCTCATCTGAGTTTAGAGACATCCTCCATAAATAGTTCATCACAGGGAAGGAAACAGACTCTGTCATAAGGATTATCACATACTCTGAAATAAGGCAAGGCTCAGTAAAAGCCCACAAATGTATACAGATAGATTTATTCCTATTAGAATCCCTTTTCCATACAAGCATATGAAACCTTTTTGCAATGAGCTTTCATATGTCAATATTCTCAGTGAAGGTAAAGACTAAAGGCGAAGTCTTACGCCTCAATCTCATCTACAGTCCATAAATCTCGAGTGTTTTACCAGGCTAATCTATGCCATAAACCAGCTACTTACTAATCAGCACCCCTACAAATATTTACCACAATTCAGTGCTTAGCGGGGGTGCTGTTTTGTCTGACTTTCTTGCCATCACGCACATGTGCAAGCGTAGTTATTAAATGAAGTAAACTCTGTATGAGTCACATAGTATACATTTAAATATAAAAGGCATAGATCATGGATGATAAGTTACAGATTTATATTTGCAGATCCACCTATCGGTATTGCTCACTGATGGCTATTAATAGCAACGGCAGGTGGGTTACTTGGCACAGTGATCAGAGTAAACGCACCTGACACTGTGGACACTGGACTGATGATGTGAAATAAGAACAGCTACTGCTTGGCTCAGCACCCAGCCCGGCACAGCGGCCCTCTGAAGCTCAGAAGAGGACCATGGAACATTTATCTCCACAAGAGACAGAATAACTACACGTAAGAAAAATCTATGGTCAAAACAACGTTTCTAAAAGAAGAAGGTGCAGGAAGTGCTCTCGGGCTTCTCAGATCTTAGCTGGTAATTTCCGAGGCAGTGCTTATAAAGTATGGCTCTCAAGGTTTCCAGTTGTTCTTGGGGAAATGACTGCACGAGGTACTTCATGGATGAATGCTGTGGTTTGAGTTGCTTTGTTTATGTAACTTTTATTGTTCCAACTCCAGTTATGGGAGAACTTCCAACACTTGACATTAAGAATATTGGTAATCTGAGATGAGCCTTAGAATAAAAACTAGCATAATATATGACAATACAAATAAAAGTTTTCTGTTCTTTCAACATAGGTCATTGTGCTGAAATACAGTGAAAATTTACTATTTTTAGTGTGGGCTCTGGACATGGGTGTGCTGGGCTCAAATCCCACCTCTGCCTCTTACTAGGAATACATCCTAAGCAAACCCAGTCAGCCAGTCTGCCCTCAGCTCCTTCTTCTGTAAAGCAGAAAAATGATCATATCTACACATAGAGTAGTCCAGTGATTTAGCATAACTGTCTTTGAGACATGTGTGGTCCATAGTAAGTATTCAGAAATATCAACTCTTCCATTTTCCCACGTACCAAGACCTCTGCTAGCCAACAGGAATGTATGAACAAAAAAGACAGAGACCTTGCCTCCATGAAATTTAACTCTAGTGGATAAAAGAGAAGACAAATAATGGTTTTTAAAAAGCAAGATAATTATTGCAAAAAAAATAATAAGAAGAAAAACATAACATGAAAAAATACATCTAGGCCATGTGGTAGCAACCTGGATGTGGAAAATGGGCATTGAAGGTCCTACTTTAGGTCAGATTATTTGGGAAGACTTCTCTTCAAAGGCAATATTTGCCCTGAGAACTGAATGGCAGCAAAGGATCAGCCACGTATAGCTCCAAGGGAAAAGAAATGCAGGCAGAGGGAACAGCAGCAGTAAAGGCCACACAGCAGTGCATTAAAATGTATGAAGAACGCCCTTGTGCCTGGAACACAATGATGCCAGCAGAGAGCAAAGTGGAAGAGGTGAGAACATCAGACAGACAGTGGCCAACTGAGATAGACCCATAATAGCCACGGGGAAGAGTTTATAGTCAATTCCAAGCATGGTCACAACTCAACTGGAGAACAATTGAATTTGACTGGCATTTTCCAAAGGTCATTCTGGCCACCATGTGGAGAAGAGACTGCAAGGACCACTCCCAGTCAGGGATCTGGGTAAGAGACCACAAGTAGAGAGAGAGAGCGAGAGAGCGAGAGAGCGCACGCACGAGTACGCGGTGAGAACGCAGAGATGAGTAATTCAGGAGCTAAGCAACGCGGCATGCTGAGGGGTTAGAGGTGGGTGGGTTAGGAAAGAGAAATCAAGCTGGGGTTTAAGGAACTCAGCAGATCCTAGGGCTATTTCTTAAGGTGGGGAAGTCAGGAGGGATAGTCTGGCGACTACTTCAAGAGCTCTTTATGGGATATGCTGAATGCCATATACTTGTCTGATATCCAAGGGGGAGCCCTTGGTCACGCTGCTGTTTGTAAGACTGGAGCTCCAGAGGAAGTTAGGACTACGGATCCCGATCTGTGAGTCACCATCATATCATGGATTTAAACGATGGCACTGAAGACATCACCTACAGAAAGCAAGCAGATGGAGAAGAGAAGAAAGAACAAAGAACAGAGGCCCTAAGCTGGTTTGGAAGAGGGAAGAAAATCCAGCAAGTGAGGCTGAGAAGAAACAGCTAAAGGGGGAGAAACAAACCAGGAGGTTGTTATGTGACAGACCTGAGAGAGGAAATTAGTTCAAGAAAGAGATCTTCTGTGTCAAACATGAACACGATGAGGGCAGGGAAGTAACCATTGGGTTTGACAATGTGGACATCATTTGAAATGCTGACGAGAGTTGTCCTGAAGAAAGCATGTGCCTCCGGTGATCTTACAAGTTAAAATGTTATTTCATCGTACATAAATGGCCTTAAATATACCACATCTAACTGGAGTCTTTCATTTTATCTATCAACACTTCATCTATTTATTAACTGCTAGAAATGTCACAAATGATACTGGATTCACCCTCATCTAAATGGGCCAAAATCTTGCATGTGTCCTAGACTTCAAGTAGTTAATTCTGTTGCTTAACATCTGAACTATGATCTTAATTTTGTTTAGTGAAATTTCAAGTTTCCATGAAATTGAATATTGCTAGATTATTTATAGTTGCCTCATTTTATCCTTATCCTCCACACATATTCATACACTTGATTCATTTTGCAAACTAAGATTTTTTCCTTTATTTAGCGTAATCTGGTTGCCCTCATTGGTACAGAATTGGATTAATATCATGAATTATACTTTCAGTATGGATGCCCTGTCACCCCTCAGTCCGTGGACAGACTTGTGTTGGGTCCCCTTCATCTGCATCTTGATTTTATCATCTTCTCCATGTGGATGCAGCTCAAGTGTATTTAATCCTCATCCAGCTCCCAATTTCTATATACATATATGTAACCAACTAGCGTTCATGTACATAAACAAATGTTTACCCAAAAACTTTTTAAAAAGAAACTTATAATAAATAAATGTGAATCTATTAGTTTACTGTGTGCTGTGGACTGAACTGTGTGCCCCTACAATTGATACATTGGCGCCCTAACCCCTAATGCAACCTTCTTTGGAGACAGGGCTTTTAGGAGGTAATTAATGTTAAATGAGGTCATAAACATGGGGTTGTAATCTGATAGAATTGGTGGCCTTATAAGCAGAGGAAGAGACAGAGACTTCCATGCACACATACTGCGGAAAGGCCATGTGATGTCACAGTAAGAAGGTGACCCTCTGCAAGATGAGAAGGGGGGGATCTCGCCGGGACCTACCATGCTAGCACGATGATCTTGGAATTCCAGGCTCTAGACTCTAAGAAATAAATTTCCGTTGTTTAAGCCTCCTAGTCTGTGGTATTTTGCTATGGCCACTCAAGCAGACCAAGACACTACGTATATAAAAATAGTGAGCAAATAGTGCTGTTTTATGTGTATTCATTTTATATAAATGTATACATCCATATATTAAATATTATTACTCTTTTCATTTGAAATTTTCTTTTGAGATAAGTCCATATTGATGTGTAGACAATATGTACCACCTTGGATTGTTCTATATCTCATTTTATTGATAGATCTAGGATTTTAATTTCTCATTATTACAAACAATGATGGAATGATTCTTTAGCTGTCTTCTTGCATGAGATTTTCATATTATGATGAAGTACCAAGACCTCTGCTAGCCAACAGGAATGTATGAACAAAAAAGACAGAGACCTTGCCTCCATGAAATTTAACTCTAGTGGATAAAAGAGAAGACAAATAATGGTTTTTAAAAAGCAAGGTTTGAGTGGAGGATATCCAGGTTTGAGTGAGGGCAGTCGTGGTTTATGCCTCCCGTAGATCAGACATGATTTTTAGTACCCCCTTACATTCTACTATGCACAATAAATTATTCACTGAGACTCCTTTTGGATATATACCATGGGGGAGAAACCACTGGGTTTTAAGTTAAACATATACCCCCGTTTATTAAAGATTTGAAGTTCTCTTCAAAATTGCTACATTAGTTGAGGCTTCCAATAAAACTTGCTATTTTTACATTGCCTTGACAATGACTATTTTATCTAACTTTTTAAATTTTAGCAATAGGGAGACATAAAGTGACATTTTGATTTTAAATATACTATCTTTTCATTATTAATAAGAACCTGAAGAGATGCTCAAATTTATTATTTATATTTTTTGACTATGAACTACGTTTTCAGAGTCACTGACAATTTATATATGGGATCATGTTTCTTTATCCATATTGATTTTAGGATTTACTAGGACATTTTAGATAACAGTCACTGGTCAAATATAACAACACAAATATAAATTTCTGGTTGATCACTTGCCTCTGGTTTCTGGTATTTTTTTTTTCAATTATAATATAGCTGAATCTATGAAGATTTCCATTTTGGATATTTTCCTCAATATCATTCCAAAAAAATAATTAAGCAGCATAAAGATTATGAGAAGAAGGCAAACATTGTCTTTTTCTGCCGGGTATATTTAAATATTCATATAAAACTCAGAAGAATCAACAGAAAGACTGGTGATAAAATGTGAGTACAAAGTGGCTGTAAAGATGAAAACACAAATCTACTGCAATTCAGAAAATATAATTACAAAATGCAGTAAGATACTGTTTGCATAAACATTAGACTATCACACAGTCAAGAATTACCTTAGGTATATTAGCTCTTTAGAGAGTAAATTTTAAAAGCCAATTAAGTGAAATAAAAGAGTAAATAAATGGTACATCAAGTAAATAGTGTTAATATGACCATCCTGCCCAAATTAAACAAAATATTTAATGTGATTCCAATAGAAAACTAAAAGATTTTTTAGGGGACTGGACAACTTGCCAAATTTATAGGACAGTATAAAACTCTTTAGATTTATAAACCAATTCTGAAAAAGAATAAGAGGAGACTTACTCTACTATGCAGAAGACAATATTACAAATCCAAAGTCTGATACTCTTGAAGAGATAAATGCAACAAGATAAATGGACCAACATGAAAGACCAGAAAGAGTCTAGATCACAATCCACAGTTGTTTAGAGCCTGGACACCATGACTCCAGACCACCAGGTTGGGAAAACTTGCTCACTATGTACAGAAAATAAAATTACATCAGTACCTTAATTTAAACTTGGTGAAAAAACTTCTAGGTAGGTTATGTTGCATTTATGTTGCATGAACATAAAAGGCAAAACTATGAAACACTTGTGGAAAAAATGTAGGACAGTATTTTAAAGAAATCTTCTCCATCCTAAAGGCATAAACAAGTTGCAAATCTCAAAACATAGTAATTGGTTGATAATGCAAATGTTATTTATCTTGTTCCCTTCACTGAGAATAGTGCTTTAGAGGAATATCATTTCCTATGAGATGAAGTAAAAAAATCTGACCCTTTTCTAGTGAATTAACTAAAGTCAAAACAAGCCATCCTGGCCTCTCTGCCTCTGTTGGCCCTGACACGGAGTTGTTCTGTTCACAGCTTTCCTTAGACACCCTGAGCATCCAGCACTGACTACATCCCATTGACTTCAGCAATCCTTCTGTCCTAATAGGACAGGGCTTCCCAACCAAGGGGACATTTGGCAAACTCTGAAGACATGTTTGGTTGTTACAACAAGGAGAGGAAATTCTAGTGGGCAGAGGCCAGTGGAGGCCAGGGATGTAGGTGATCATTCCACAGTGCACAGACAACTCTCCATCCTAACAAAGAATTTTCTGGCCCCAAATATCAATAGTGCTGAGTTGAAGAAACTCTGTACTGGACTAAGAACTCCTTGTGGGCACAGATTGTGGCCTCCATATTTTAACTCCCAGCAGTGAGCACAGGAGCTAAGACAGAGTTCAAACCCAAGGATTAATATATTTTATTATATAAATTACTAAGTTCATTCATGGAATGTAATCATTTTTCCCTGATGCTCTTACTTCCTTCACAGGACCTGCTACTATAATCATTTATACAAACTTCAACCTTAGTTGGGTTGCACTGAATTTCATTTCTATTTCTCAATTACCAGTTTCTATAAGATTTTCATTTTAAGACCCTATTAACGTTAACATTCTGATAGATGACAAGAGAACCATTCTGAAATGAAGGTAATTTAAGAATACAACTTTGAGACACTAATCTTAAAATCAAATAAAAATATTAATACATTATGCAGACTCAAAAACATCCAACAAAATAGCTGAAATCAAGACAATTCCCTAAAGGAAAGCAATTTAGTTATTCTATGGATTTACTTATCCTAAATTGGCACACAGATGCCACAATAATTTCGTCAGAATATATTTTTCAGGACCTCACCTATATTAAATATAAGAAATACAGGAATAGATATTAAAAGTTTCTTTTACACCTCAGTTAACACGTAGCAAGACAAGAATATATTTGAAATACAAAATGTGAAGTAGAAGTTCATTTTTTGCATGCAGAATTTCCAGTCATTTTTACAAACAAAAATGTTTTCCTACGAGCTGTGCTCTTGCTGTATTATAAGACGTGACAGCTTTTTCAGGGGCTTAAAAGCAATCTTTGTGGCTCAATTACACATGATTGGTTTCACTGGGATGATAATAAGGACTCCAGGGCTGCTGGTTAACCATCAGCTCTTGTTATTTTCAAATGCACAGGCTCGTTGTAGCAGTCAATCATTTAGATACCAACAGGCGTTTACGGTCTCATGCTCCTCCGAGCACTTCACTGCTATGGGAACCAGTCTCCTGTCCAGGAAACAAAGGTGACAGATCACAAGAGCCAGTTTCATTGGTGGGAATGGGTTGAGAAACACAGCTCTGCATCTAATTCCCTTTAATTACCAATTTCTCATAGGGATTTTCTTTCTCTCTCATTTTTCAGACAGCGTACGTTGAGGATTGTGTTAGAGTTCCCCAGGGAGCTTGTCCAGGCCTTTTACTTGGGGTGATCTGTAAGGCCAGGTGGATAGACTGGAAGGTCATCCTAGCGAATTTGGTTTATGAGGACTTTACATGGAAAATTGTAATAAATAATTCAGCTGTACTATGCAAAGTAGATTTATAGCAAAGGTGGGGAGAGAAGTGAAGGCAGTTCTGGGTAGACAGAAGAAAAGACTTGCAAAGCACACTGGAGAGGAGGGAGCTGGGGTGGGGGCTTCCTCAAAGAGAGTATGCTTGAGTGCGCAGCCTGGGCTCCACCACAGAGCGTAGATTGCTGCAGTTCTACTTGTGGTTGAGAGTGAGGAGACAATAAAGGTCCTCATGTCACCAAACACCAGGAGGCAGAATCTGTGCTGAGTTTTATGCAAGCAAATGTATTTATGGAATGCTACACAGGTAAAATTGCATATTCAATATATTTAGCCACAGTATTAGTTAAAACAATTATCTACACATGCCACTGTGATTTTTTTAAATCGAAGGCATGAGGAGGAAGCAAGTCTTTTCTGATCACTTTGTGGGGTTGGGGGATGTGGAGAGAGAGCTAGATAAAGCTCACGGGTCTGGGGAAGTAGATGGCTCGTGTTGCTTTACAATGAGGTCACCACCCTGTCCCAAGCATAAGGGTATCCTGTGTGTGCAGCACCTGAGCCAATGCACACCCAGCCTCCCCCAGGGACAAGCACTCACACATCTGCACACTCAAACCCAAACTCCAAGACGGCAGATATCCTACATAGTGTCAGGAATGAACCCTGTCTGCAAACTCTGCTAGTTGACAACTATCCACTTGAAGGACTGCAAACTTAATTGAATATCAAATACCTTTTTCAGGCGCCAATTTCTTTATGAAGTGACCCCAATGCTTACCCTGTTCAAATGGTTATTCAAGAAGATGTGCCATGAGGTTTGCCTCATCCGTATTATCGTCATACAGGTGTCTTCAAAGCCGGCAGTTCACATGTGACACACCCAGGGGCAGATCCAGACTCAGTCTTTGGCAGAAGCCACAGTCCTCTGGCCTTGTCTTTGTCTTTCCTCCCACCTGCTACACATCCCACATCTAGGGTGACTTTGAACCCCAAAATGTGCTGACCTGACTCAGCTGAGAGTCCACACAACACGTTGGGCACAGTGAGCCTCGCATGTGGCAGAGCCCCAGTGTCAGCTGGTCTAGTCTGCACCAAGGCTGAGAAATTACCCACCGTGTCTGTTTCTTCTCCCTGTGACCACCTCAGTGCAGGTCAGAGTCGGGACTGCCTCCCACCGCAGGCTCGGGGGTGCTCAGCTCCAGTCAGCGTCTATCCCGGTGGGCTGCAGGCTCTGAGAGGGACCCAGGCAGACAGAAAGGGACTTCTCTGCCAGATCAGAATTGCACGTTTAAAGAGTTTGGAGACGATACGAATTAGATCTAAGTGAGCCTGCGGGAATCTGTCTGCTGTGCTTCAGCGTCCCAGGGAAGACACCGTGGAAGCTCCTTTAGGATCGAGTGGAGAACTCTGGTCCACTTCCCTGCAAATGGTCCAGAGACGAAGGCAAGCCTCAGACCAGCCGGGACACGAAGCCTCCATAAAATTCCCAGGGATCTCGGAAGGGCAAGGGCGTTAGCAGAGGGAGACAATAGAGTGCACCTGGCCCTCACTGTGGGATGATGGGAGGCAGCCTTGGAAGGAAGCTGGTTTGAGGGCAAAGTGGCTGCATCTGAATTAACTGAGAGTCCAGGGAGCCTGGCAGGTGCTGAGGCAGCCCCTAAATGTCCAGCAGCACCAGCATGGGTCACCCAGCAAGATGCCAGCTGTGGCCAAAGCAGAGCAAGAAGGGAGTGAATGTCCCCACACCCTCTGCAGAGTGGCCTTGGAGGTCTCAGCTCCAGCCCGTCCCTCCCAGCTGAGCTCCCCTGCAGGAAATGACCTTGTCAACTCCTGGGGCTGGTACTGTGAGACTCCTCCCCACACCCCAGGATTCTCAAACTTTAATGTGCACAGGAGCCAACCAGGAACCTTATAAAACACAGAGACTGTCTCAGCCATGAGAGGAGCCTTTAAAAAATATTGTGATTTTTAAAAATTTTAGTATATATTTTATTTACTTTTTTATTTCAGTATATTATGGGGGTACAAACATTTAGCTTATATATATTGCCTTTGCCTCAACCAAGTCAGAGCTACAAGCGTGCCCATCCCCCAGATGGTGTGCACCATACCCATTAGGTGTGCATATACCCACCCCTCCTCCCGCTTTCCCACCTGCCCAGCACTGATGAATGTTACTACTATATGTGCACATAAGTGTGATCAGCTAGTGCCAATTTGATGGTGAGTACACGTGGTGCTTGTTTTCCATTCTTGTGATACTTCACTTAGAAGAATGGGTTCCAGCTCCATCCAGGATAATACAAGAAGTGTTAGTTCTCCATAGTTTTTTGTGGCTGATAAATTGCAATGCAAAGTCAAGCTTTATCCTCACGAAACAATAAGAATGTGTACCCAGGCTAATGAATAAAAAAAATAAATAACAGATGTGCCAAGAAATGAAGTGAATTGTCCATAGCCTGATCAGAGTGGAATAATTATGGCTGTAAAAGAAGCCAAGTGTCGTGGTGGCCCAGCTCCTTCTCTAGGTTGAGCCCGCACGTCCTGTTTACATGGCAGCTGGAAATCAGCACCTTCTCCCCTCACACCCCACAGTTACTGCAGCAAATCAACCACCTGATCACAGCCAGATGGGGTGGCTGTGAAGAGACCTGATGCTCTCCTTGAGCAACTTATCACACTGGAAGTGTGTTGCAAAGTGATGAGGGAGCCCATTCTATCCTTGTAGCGCTCCCCTTCTGAGATAAGCAGCATCCTCCACTGATGGGAAATCCGCAGGAAAAGTTCAAGACTTGACCGTGATCACAGAAAGAGTGAGCTCACCGAGGCCATGAAACTCTACGCATACAGACATCAATTGCTAACCAAGTCAGACAAGTCCTAATTCTCTGAGCCATAGTCACTGAAATAGCCTGTGCCTAGTTGTCAAGAACTAACATTTGCTGAAATTGTGTATTTTTGCTTTTTTCTTAGCTCAAAATTGGAAATATATGTTAGTGACCTTTGCATACAAGTAGTTCAGCATAAACTGTTTTCTTCATTTTACGTAAAGATCAGTCAAAACAATTATCATTTCAAAACTGACCTGCTCAAAAATAAGACACGTACGACGTATATGTGTTTCCTTAAAAACTGGCAAGTAACTCAATTAACTGAAATACGGCTGTGCGTCGCAGTGCCGTCATGAGCGATACCTAAGCTCAGGACATCAGGGAGCTGCGGAAACAGAAGGAGAAACTGCTAATGGGATCTGGGACTTTTCATCTCTGGGTTCTGTCTTTAATGCGGGGCCGGGCTGTAGAAGCGTTGCCGTCTGAAGACACTGTCCACCATGGCACAGGGAAGTCTGGAGGAGCCGAAACAAAAATCACCCTTGGGTCAGCTCAGCGGGCACTGGGCCTTGAGTGTGAAAGCAGCTACTTCCCTGCAGGGATAGGAGGAGATCACGAGGGACAAAGATTATCCGGAAGCTTAGATGTCATTTAGAGGCATTTAGGAATGCAGGTGGCCACATCCTGGTCCAGAATTGACGCTGTAGGTCGGCAGTGGTCTTTATAGAAAACTGGACCTCAGATGGTAAAAGAGATAATCATGTCCCTGAGCTGGGAAGAAAAGGAAGAAGAGAATCAAATTTAAGTATCATGAATGAAGTGCACACTCTCTCTCACTCTCTCTCTTTCTTTATCCTACATCTATTATAATTTCTGTAATGCTCACAAAACCCCTTTGAGACAAGATTTTTTTTATATCTTAATTTGACACATAAATTGAGGCCGATATCATTAGAATGATAGTATTCTTTCTATGGTAGTACACAATTATAAACAGAGCCAGAATTTGTAAACAAGCGAGCAAACAAACATCAGAGAGCTGGGAAAGGCAAGGCTGAGCTTTGCACAGTGGCAGTGTCGTAGCCAATGAGGTCTATCCGAGGCGCGATTATTGCTAGTTGAAAACTTTCCCTGAAACCGCGTTGTGAGGACTTGCGATATAGTTGCCAGTGGCAATTTTGGATGTTCTCTACTGGGACTGAATAAAGAAAAATAAATAAATAAATAAGGAAAGGCAAGGCAAGGCTGAATGTGTCTTTCTCGCTATTATCTGTCTTGTTTTTAGAATCTAGAGGAAGGTCTGGCACATACAAGGCACTCAACAAACTGAGCAGCTCCTAGACAACAAGGTCATTATTCTTTCCACTATACCCTGTGCCTCACCAGGAATGTTGGTTTTAACTATTTCTGCCCCAGGTTATACATTGTAACAAAGGAACTTTCTTCTTCTACTGTTAGGGCACGATGGAGCTGCCATTTCCATGCCACAAAGACCAAATGTCTGCTTACATAATCCTATGATAGGCCTAATGCTGTTCTTAGAGTGGTAGAAGAGAGCGGGGAAGGTGGACTACAGACCTGCGTGGCGTAGACCCGCTGTTGATTCACTCCTCCCACTAACACACACTGAGCTCCTACCTTGTGCAGAGACTCATGCACCGTGCTGGTGACAGAGCATGGAAAGCACCCTCCTTGCCTTCCCTCAGGAGGCTTCCATTCCACCGTGTCTGTGACCACGTCAGCCCAGCTCTCTTGGGGTCCACATTTGGTTGAACACGTACATTTCAGCAGTTTCTGGTATGTTCAGGATCTGCTCCCTGCTCACTCCCGGTCTGTGGCTTTTCACCCTAATGCTAATATCCGTGATTATAATCATTGCAGCTTTCTGTGAATGAAATGAGATTCAAAACTATAATCACTACTGTATAGTCAATAAAAGAATAATATTCAGAGTTAAACTAACTGACTAATTCAAATGCAGCTCCAATATGAAATAGTGATGGGAGCTGGGCTAATTACTTACACCCCAGCTCCTCAGCTCCCTGGTTTGTAAGACAGTGATGATAACGGTGCATTGTGCTGATTTGCTGCAGTTTGAATTAGCTCATCTTCATAGATATAAGGAGCATTGTCTTCAACGGCACATACCAGAGCCAGTATTATAGTCCTGGAGTCTGAATCTCACTTTTCGGACTCAAAATACTTAAAAAAAAATAGACCGTTTTGCTTCTCTGGTGGAAGTATACAAGAATCTGGAAGCCCAATGAAAAAGAAAAATCAAACCAACTATGGAGTGAACAAGAAAGCACCTGACTCAGATTAGACCAAGACATTAGTGAGTTCATAAAGTAAATCTCCAGGGGAAAAATGGAACGGAGTACGTGCACTTGATAAAATGAGCAGAATAGACTGGATGCTTTTAGTGATATAGTAAATAAGACAGATACTACTTTTTCGTAAGAATGAAATGCATTTAGAAGTTCAGGGGAAAATTTCCCCCTCCGCACACACATGGAGTACAAGAGAGCCATCATCCAGACATTTACAAAGCAAAACCTGACATATTTTTATCAATTAATATACACCAAATATTTTTGATTCTGTCTAAATATTAATAGCATTCATTATATTAGAACTGAATAGAAGTCTAGTCAGTAAACACTACTTATTTCATCATGATAATAGGTATGAGGTAGCTATTTTTTTTATTTTAGGGTTAACCTATAAAAAAAGTTGAGCACTTAATCATGGTTAAAAACCAAATTTAAGTCTTAGCAAGCTTGAGACAGCCACGCCTGAACAAATTTGGTGGTGGGAAAGGAAGGGGTGCTGACATTCTCATCCAAATCCTGGTGCATTTAAGACTCAGACTGCACAAAAGCAAATCATGTAACTAAAATGTTTGTACTCCCATAATATTCTGAAATTAAAAAAAGAGTTATTATGTATGTTTAATAGAACAGGTAACAGAGAGTTAATTAGATAAGTTGTTAAATATTGTTACAGGGAAACAAGCCAAAATTTGAGTTTCAAAGACAGACAGGCAGAGTGCAAGGCAGAAATGGCTACGGTAGATTATATTGGACCGAACGCCCCTTTCCACTGCAGTTAACTAGACACCTTTACAAAGAGAAGCAACATCGCGAGCCTTCTTGTCCTGCTGTACTTTAATGTGTGAATGTTAAACAATACGTAGTACAACTGTACCACGGAATACTATTCAGCAATAAAAAATAATGTACTATTGATACCTGCGTGAGTCTTTAAAGAATTATGCTGAGGTTAGAAAAACAGCTAATCTCCCAAAATTGAATAGTGTATTATTCCACTTCTATAATATTCTTAAAAGGACAAAATTATAGAAAATTAAATTATAGAACTGAAGAAAGGTTAACAGTGGCCCAGGATTGAGGAGGGGGTGGGTGAGGAGGTTAAAGGGCAACATGGAAGATCCTTTCGATGATGAAAATGTTCTGGATCCTCTCTGGGTCAACGTCAATATCCTGCTTGTGATATATTGCACTATGATATTGAAAATATTATTAAAGAGTCACAAAAATACTAATTAAAAAATAAGCTTAACTGAAAATCACATGAGGCATCTTGGCAAACAAAGCATAGAGAAGAAAGCAACATTATCATTGCTGGAACTACATCTGTTTACAAGTCTTACTTGTCTATTTTATGTCATATTTTATGTACTTATTGTCAATGTTTATCATTTAGTTAAATTAACAAATGAATGGATTAAATTGAGTATATAATTGTGTTTTTTTCATTTTAGGTTTATACACTATCTTTACTAAAATAACAAGATTAGTTCTTTACAAGGAGAAAACAAAATCTCCAATAAAATACTTAGCATTTTAAAATCTATGCATGTGAATATAAGCATCTTGAGTCCATTTTCCACTCTTCAGATTAGCTTGGATAAATTAATTAAGCCAGCAGCCCTCATGGGCAAAGTTTTCTCCTCATTACTCTGCTTCTGCTCCCTCTGTTCCTATTGTCACCAAAAGACCTTGAGACCTAAAATAGATACTCATTATTTTTCACCTTTACCCCTCACTGTTCAAAGCAGTGCATTATGTTTTAACTGCAAGACCCTATTAACACAGAGCTTATTAAAGCCATACAGAATGAATGAATTCACAAGAACAAAGAATTTGTGCTCAGTGTTAAAGATGAATAAAAAACAATAAAAAATATATCCACAAAATAAGGGTTCCAAGGCCAATATCAGTATTATTATTATTAATAATAAAATATAACAAAAAGCATATCAATATTTTGCAAATAAGCAACATGATCAAATAAGCATATGAGATATTAAGCAAGCATAGAAAAGACTCTGTTGTTCAGAAAATATAAAAAGACTGACTTTAAAATATTGCTGCCGCTACCATAAAAATTTGCTAATTTTATATTACAGTTATGGCAGGGATTTTTGCTCTCTTGAGTCTGCCCAAATGGGAAGACAAAATATCTCCCCATGTACTCAGGGTGCAGACAGCTTTTTGCAGAGTTTAATATTTTTTTGACAAAAATTTTTCAAAACTCACTTACAGGATTTCTTTTACACATTTTCAGGCTTTTTTGGGTAGCTATTGTCTGCAGGGCTATTTTCTTCTTTTTACGTGTCTGTTTGGCCATGCTTCCCCTTCCACTCTGGACCCGGGCCGACTACCATCCTTGGAAGTCTAGTGGGTGGATTGTCAGAGTCACTGCTGCGGGTCACGGGGACTTGATGCCAGGAGGACCTACTGAGAAGCATGCGGAAGGTCCACTATCATTGCTCCTAAATGATGGGAATCTGAGTTCACGCGGAAGTAGCTTAAGCCAAATTGGATTGAGGAATAAGGGGATCTTATTTGGGCACCGAAGGCATTTCACTCCCTGCAGCAGTAAACTGCAAACACTCTGTGTGATTTTTGCCCACCTACATGTGTAGGCCTCTAAGAATATAATTTAGTTTTATTATCATTTATTTTAATTTTTTTATAAAACTATTGTATGTAATCTCCAATACTTTCTTTTTTCTTTTTTTCCTCCACATTGGTCCAATATTTGATCTCTATTATTGCTTGTAGCTTTAGAAAATTTCTTTTCAGGACTTTTTAATATTCCACAGTATGAATGTTATTATTCTATAAAATGAATTGATACCTGGATTGTTCCAAGTGTTATCAGTAGCCACTTGAATATTCTGAACTCCCAGCAAGATGAGCTAAAGTTTATCTCTGAATATATATAATGGCTGGGTTATAAAGTGTATGAATTTTCAACTTTATAAAAATTATCAAAGTAAATTTAAAACACATTTCAAAAATATTTGTACCAAATTATATTCATATCAGCTATCCATAAGAGAACACATTAATGAAAATTATCCCCAGCATTAGAAAATTTTTCACCCATAATTTAACACAATATTTAACAGGATCCTTTGTAAAATATCAGATAGTCAGTATTCAATATTTTATATAGGCAGTCTAAGTTTCCAAATATTTTATTCTCTACTGTTTTCTTACTTCAGTAGAAACTTCATGTTTCAATTTTGTCACTATTTAATTTCAAATTTTAGACATGGTAACACAGAGATTCTAAATTTGGCCCATTGATCACAGTTACCCTTTTAAAGTATCAACAAGAATTCCGCAAGCTGTTATATTTGATTAAAAAAATTATGTGATGGGATTTTTTAAGAGTTATAATATATGTGCTCACAGTCCCAATAGAGCCAATAGAATTTAATATAAAACATTTGTAAAATGTTTCCATGTTATTACTAATGTATTTGAAGACTACAAAAAAAGTCAAGCTCTTATAAAGTTATTATATGGTATTGTCCACCACTCTTTGAAAGATACTATTTGAACACACTTTAATTTTCTAAACTTTAATATGAAATACCATATCTGAATTAATCACTGCTATTATTTTCACAGATACATAAAATATTCCTTATTTTTGCAAAATATTGTACTCAATAATGTATTAAAATAAGGAAACACTTAAGCGTTTGTTCTGCTATTGTATTTGTGTCAAGCGTTTTTATAAAAGTAATTAATGCTGCTTAAATTTAACGCCAGGAGACCAATGTACCAAAACAAGCAAGTAGAGAGACAATTGAGTTGTGACATTTCTATATAATCTCAGCCTTTCATCTGACTCATAATGGTTTAGCATAAACAGTCTCAGATTCTTTTCTGAAGGGTCACAGCAATGACATCAGCCCATTTGCCTAATACCTTTGTTATAATAGCAATAGCAAAATATTTAATAGGATTTATTTTTGAGTGGAATAATATTTTCCCTCATTTGTGTTGTGTAAGTTTACTGTGAGGAGAACTAAAGGCACGTTTTAATTTTTAATTTTTGGACAACCCTTTCCTTGATTATGTCAAGTGTCTCAGCCATGTCTGCTTCTCCTGCTGTTTCCTGACATTCGGGGGCCCTTCGATTTTCACATTTATTGCTCAGCTATTCCCACTCTGTCTTCTCCTCTTGCCAACTTGCCAAATCCTCTATGTTTATATTTTGGCTCAATCTTTCTACTGATATTCAGATCCTAGGTCAAAATTTCTGAAGTCCATCCACCATGCGGGTCATTTCTGTTTCCCCACAAATACTCTGACTTTCCACCTGCACTCAGACGTTCAGAGTGACTGTCTGGAGAAATCACAGAAGAGGAACCTGCTGTGACGGCAAAGCCACTGAAGACTGAGCATATAAACGTGGAAGACCACCTGAGAAAGTCTGCTGATCCACTAAAACTGAATTCCACTGGACCCAATTGGCAAGGGGGCAGGGCGGGTCAGTAACATTTTATGGATGGTTTAACGGAATAATTAGAGCAGAAATTACAATGAATCCAAAGACAAACATATTGGGAGTTACCCATACGATCCTCATGTTCACCAAGGAAAGAAGCTAATCACAAAATTCCCGTTTTTGCCATTGCTATATAAATTGCATTTGATAAACTCAGGTTGAATTAAGTCCAGACTTTGTGCTTTGGGGGCTGAACATCTAAAGTTTGTCCCACCTTGATCAGAAGTATCGACGTCCCTACGGAATGTTGTGTTCCCCACTGTTTGTCCATGACTGGTGCCTGTCCCTTTCAGAGGTCTTTCTGCACCATTCTCTGCTCAAGTAAATCCCCCCCTATGTGATCCTTTGAACCTTTTATTTCAAAGACACTTGCACCATTCCTTCCAACATGCATCCGCTTAATTACCAGGGAAGCTCAACTTAACCTGCAGAACGTGGGAGAGGAATGGGAAGTGATGATATTCCTCTCCCGCAAAGCCTGAATTATAATCCATAACCCACGACTATTTTATGGTCCCACATATAGAATTATGGTCATTCTCTTTTCATTGGATTCTGAATTTCTGCATCTGTAGTTCTCATAAATGTTTGTGATTATGCATAAACAAAGAAAATTGAGAAAAATAAGGACCACATATTATGATGTTTCTTCTGTGGGGTAAAGATAGGGTTTTAGGTATGTAGGCAGCAGAGGGTGAGCCAGGGTCTCTCCTCCCAGAGTCTCACGTGAATTTAACATCAAACATACAGGATGTTGTCACAAGTGAGGTGGCCACGTAGAGGAGAAGCAGGTGCCACATAGTAGGACAGCTCTGTCAGGCCATGGAGGCCCTGAGGGGTGCACTCAGCAGGGACTCCGTGGGATCAGGCGGAGGTCTGAGGACATGCGAGAAGCTCCAGCCTCGCTGCAGCACAGGTGCTTTTTACTCAGGACCTCGCTCTCCACTGAAGAGGAGCTTACACAAGCCGCCCACACGCTTCCTTTAGGAAAAGATGTGCAAACACTGGAACCTCCTGGGGTCATGAAAGCATATGCTCATTAAGAGGAGCAAACAGACTCTCTGTGTAGATGTGCTTGAACACAACAGCTGATACTTACAGTACTGTCTGTCCAACTTATTCTTTCGTTTATAATATAAACAAATTATTTTTACTCTTTTGTACTCCCTCGTCGGTCAAAAATTTACATAGTTTTGCAAGAAACTTGAAGAATTATTATCAATCTCAAAAACATATTTATCGTAAGGACATAATAGGAGTCAATGGGATGGATTTCTAAATGAGAAAAGGTTGTCCTGGTGGTAATAAACAAATGAGTGTCAAATCTGCAGGTATGGATGTCTGGATGTCATCTCCATCTACCCGAGAATACATGTGCTTTTTAAATCTGGGAAATTAAGAAAATGTGAACAACAACAATAAAAACACATGTAGATAAGAAAAAAAAAAAAAACACCTTAAGTTGGAACCATGCTCTTCAGATGAGAAAAATCAGAATATTTTTACTGAGAATCCAACTCATTCACTAAAAACACAAAAACAACAAAAGCAGAACAATTAACTGAGTTGCAAGGTGTGGTAGGTTGAATAGTGGTCTCCCAAAATGGTATATACATTAAATTTTTTTAGCATTAACTGTATCCTAAGCATTATTCCAAGAGATTTTATATATATGTGTGTGTACATATGTATATATGTAAATACACATGTGTTTATATGTATATATGTGTGTTATGTATATATGTAAAGAGAGAAAGAGATTGATTTAAAGGAATTGGCTCATATGACTGTGGGGGCTGGCAAGTCTGAAATTTGTAGGCAGGTGAGCGGCCTGAAAATTCAGGGAAGAATTGATGTGATAGTCTGGAGTGAAATCTGCAGACTGGAAGATCAGGCAGAGTGTCTACATTAGAATCTTGAGGCAGAATTTCTTCTTCCGGCAACCTGTCATTGTTCCTAAAACCTTCAACTGTTTGGATGAGGCCCACCCACATTGCAAAGAGTAATCTGCTTTCTCAAAGTCTTGTGATCACATCTGAAAAATGCCTTCATAGCAACATCTAGATTAGACTGGTTATTTGACCTAACAACTGTGTACCATGGCCTAGCAAAGTTGACACATAAAATTAACCATCCCAGAGAGGTTAAGTGATTTTTCCAAGGTTGCACAGGTAGGAAGTACCTGAGTCAGACCCAGACTTTGCATCCAGACAATCCTCCAAGAATCCCACCTATTCAGCCCCTGCACTAAACTAATCTGTGGTTGCAAGTCTCATATTGGTGGATTTTCTTATTTTCTGCCTGTGGAAACCAAATTTCAAATAGCAAAGAAAAGATTTAAAAAGCAACACAATGATAATCCAAAACATAAAAAGTGAGCTACTCATGAACATGCATAAGGTTAGAAGAACTCTTCTCACTCAAATAATCTCAAGCTAGTA
>CM052439.1:171624896-171647354 GCA_028533085.1 Varecia variegata
CAGTCTGAGCGGTGATCAGAGAATGGCCACTGTGCCACAGGGGTGAGAGCCACGGGGAGGAGTGTGTCTTTGCCTTATGGCACTTGACATAATGTTTTCAAGGTTCATCCAGGTTGTAGCATGTATAGGACTTCATTCTTTTCAATGCAGAATCATATTTTTTAATGAATATACCATATTTAATTTATTCATTATTATTTATTTATCATCAGTTGTTGGACATTTTGATGTTTCCTACTCTTTACCTCTTATGAATAATGCTAATGTGAACATGCACATACAAGTTTTTATGTGAACATAAATTTAATTTCTCTTGGGCATATAATTAGAAGTGAAATTGCTGGGTTACTTGGTATTAATAACTCTCCCTGTTTAAGTGCACCAGCAGTGTATAAGGGTTCTAATTTTCCCACGTTCTTATCAATACTTGTTATTACCTAGTTTTTAAACCATCTTAATGGAAGTTATTATACATAGTATCTTACTGTGATTTTGATTTTCATTTCTCTAATGACTAATGATGTCGAGCATCTTTTCATTTGTACATTGCCTATTGTATATATTACTTGGAGAATATCTATTTAGATCTTTTGCCTATTTATTCACAGGTCATTTGCCTTTTATACAGAGTTGTATGAATTCTTTATACATGCTGGATACAAGTCCTTATCAAATATATGTCTTGCAAATATTTTCTCCCATCCTGTGAATTGTTTTGTTTTTGCTGTTGTTGTTCACATCTTTGATGGTATCATTTGTAGCACAAGTTTTTTAAAATTTTGATGAAGTCTAATTTATCTATTTTTTCTTTAGTAACTTGTGGTTTTGGTATCATATCTATGAAGACTGCTTTATGCAAAGTCACAAAGATTTACTCCTATGTTTTCACAGTTGTAGCTTTTACATTTAGATCTTTTATCCAAATTGGTGTAATTTTTGTGTATGGCATGAAGTAGGGGTCCAGCTTCATTATTTTGCCTATGCACATCCAGTTGTTCCAGGACCATTTGTTGGGGAAAAAAATGTCCCCCATTGTATTGTCTTGGCACCCTTGTCAAAAATCAATTGACCATAAATGTGAAAGATTATTTCTATAAACTCATTCTATTCTCTCGATATGTCTACCCTTATGCCAGCACCACACTGTCTTGATTGGTGTAGCTTTGCAGGAAGTTTAGTTAACTGGATGTGATTTTTTTTATTTACCTATTGGTATAATATTGTAAATTAATTGATATCCAATTGCTAAGTCAACCTTCCATTCCAAGTGTAAATCCTGTTTGGATGTGGTGTATAATACTTTTTGTTTGCTAGTGTTTGGTTGAGGATTTTTACATCTGTATTCTTAAGATACTGGTATCTTGATTTCTCTTCTTGTGATGTCTGGTTTTGGTGTCAGGGTAATAATACTGGCTTCATAGAATGACTTGGGAAGTGTTTCTTCTAGTTTTTGGAAAATTTTGTGAAGAATGGACACTAATTATTCATTAACTGTTAAGTAGAATTCATCTCTGAAGCCATGTAGGCCAGGTAATTTTCTTTGTGGGAAGTGTATAAATTACTAATTTAATCTTTTTACTTACTATAAGTCTATTCAGATATTTTAGTTCTTAGTACTTTGTATTTTTCTAGAATTTTTCTTTTGTCTACAGTTGTTCATAGTGTTCCTTATGATATTTTATTTCTGTAGGATTGGTAGTAATATCCCTTCCTTTATTCCTTATTTTAGTAATTGTAGTCTTCTCTCTTCTTTCTTGACAGTTTCAGTATAGCTACAGGTTTGTAAATTTTATTGAACTTTTCAAAGAAACAACTTTTGATTTTGTTCATTTTCCAAATTTTTATTCTCTATTTCATTAATTTCCACTCTAATTAAATTATGTCCCTCCTGTTTGTTTTATATTTAATTTGCTCTTCTTTTTTCCATGATTTCATGATGGAAGATCAGGTTATTGGTTTGAGATCTTCTTAATTTTTTAATATGGACATGTACAGCTATGTATTTCTCTCTAACCCTTGTTTCAGTTACATCTTACAAGTTTTGGTATGTTTTGTCTTCCTTTTCATTTCTCACTAAGTATTTTTTAATTTCCTTCATGATTTATTTTTTGAAACATTGGTTATTTAGAAGTAAATTGTTAAATTTTTACATATTTGTGCATGTCCTGAGTTTCTTTCTGTTATGTCCAATTTCCTTCCATTGTGTTTAGGAACATACTTTGTATGATTTCAATTCTGTAAAGTTTATTCAAGTTTTTTTTATGACCTAACATATGTCTATACTAGAGAATGTTCCATGTGTACTTGCAAATGATGTGTATTCTCTTGTTGTTGGGTATAATGCTCTACAGATGCCTGTTGAGTCTAGCTGTTTTATTCCATAGGACCAGTCTTCTATTTCTTTGTCGATCTTCTGCCTAGTATTTCTCTCTCTTATTGAAAGTGGGGCATTAAAACGTCCACCTATTTAATGTTGCCAAGCCACTAATGTATTGCTATAATTATTACTTTATGTCATTCATTTATTTTAAAGAACCTGAGATAAGAACAGAGAGCAGGTAGATATTTATGATACTTGTTATATTAAATTTCTTATTTACTATTCTTGATTCTTTTATTAATAGTTGTTCCTGTGGATCCAAGTTAACAAATGATGCCATTCCTTATTCCGGTGCATGTTCTTTACTTACCACCTTTGTACCATTATTGTCAAATATATCACAATTTTATAGTTTACAGGACTAACAATACAATTATGTACATGTTATTTTATATAATTGCTTTCTAAAGCAATTACGTAGGTATTACTTTTGTAATAGAAAGTAAGACTTCCTTATTTAAAAAATGTTTCTTGATTTTAATCTCTGGATCTTCTGAGAAATTTGTTTCCCCACATTTAAGACTGGATTAAGAAATTAAAAATACTGTGCATTATAAAGAAACAAAAATACCTGGACTAAGTTTGCTTGGGAACCAATGGCTGGGTTTATATTATAAAATATCCTCTGTGTATATTTAGATCCTGTTTCAACCAATATGACCAAAATAACGCAAAATTGCCTGCACATACGCCACAAAATGAGCAAATGAAAGGACCGTGGATAGAGTGTATGTAAAAGCTTACAGGGATCACATGAATCCACTTTTTAACAGATCTGAATTCAGCCAAGAACAATTGAATACTATGAAGAAAATATTCTTTTTCCATAAATTCATTCATGACCAGGTACACATAAGAATCCTGCAACTTTAGCCTTCAAAAGAATCTTAAACACCTTAAGTTTCCTAAATCTGAATTTATATTGAGTTACATCACTCACGGATTGCTGCTTTCAGTATCTCTAAGTGTTTTTATCCTTCCCAGTAATCAAGCTGCAGTAAAGAGACTTTGCTGCCTCTGAAGTTTGTGTTTTTTTTTTTTAAACACATATGTCAGGACTGCCAAGAAAAATGATCTAGAAAGGTAAATTTAATCTTAGAGAACATACCCACAAAACCACCAAGGAAATTCATCTTCTTGTGGAGTTTTTGTTCACTTAGGGAGTCTTACAGAATGCCAACTATAAACTATTTGGTTATCACCATTTTACCTAAGAGGAAGGCATGATAGAAAGGGTAAAGGAGAAAGGAAAGAATGGAGAAGAAGGGAAGGGAGGGTTGACAGGTACCCTGCATGGGGCTGGATGCGTTTACCGTGGTAACACTGTATTGATAATTTATTGCAACCACCACTGAAGAAAAGAGTTATATCCACTGTTTGTCACTGAGAAAACAGACTTGGTACAACAAAGAAAAAAGGATTGCCATTTTCTAAAGTCCCTGTTTATTTTATCTTTAAATGCTTAGGCAATCATCACTTATCACTGAAAATGTATGAAGAAGCACAATTCTGATCTCTGCCACATAGCAGATGCATGTTAAGGTTAGCACAGTACATTCAAAACTCAGTGTTACATCAAAAACACAGGTAAAAGTAATATTTCTCTTTAATCCATTGAACTCTTAGTCCTAAAATAATGAAAAACTCTTGAAAGGCAGATAAAGACATGCTGCAGGCATTTCCTTCTGCCTCGGATGTTGGGCTCCCTCAGCATCCCCTGTTGGCCTGGCCTGTCTTCTGTCACCTGTGTAACCAAATCTCTGTGCTTTTCAATGGGGAGATAGTGCCACTCCCTATATGGACTATGTTTTTCCTGTACACATGCATGCCTATGATAAAGTTTATTTATATATTAGGCACAGTAAGAGATTAACAACAGTAACTAATAATAAAATAGAACAATTATAACAATAAACTGTAATAAAAGTTATGTGAATGTGGTCTGTCTGTCTCTGTCTGTCTCTGTCTCTCTCAGAATATCTTATTGTACTATACCTTGGGAAACCACAGATGGGGGGCTACTGTAACAGCTTCTGCTTGCTTCCTTTAGAAACCCCCTTGCTGCTTTTGTCCTATTAAAAAAATAAATAAAAAACTTGGTTGAGGGACTACTACATTCATATAAATCAAAAAGTGATTTATATTCCAGCTCATGAGACAAGTGTCAAAAGACAAAATTATAACGAATTTAGTTTAAATATCTTATTTGACTTTTATTTGTGATTCTAGAATTGGGCAACACCTCATTCTGTACAATAGAACTAGCCTTCCCAGGAGCCGACGAGAGAGTGGCCTCATAGAGAGAGAAGGGCTGAAGAAGGCAGAAACAGAGAACAAAAGGCAGACTGGTCGTTTCTAAGTTGTTTTCCTTGTAAAGGCTAAAGCAAAGGGCGCTTCCCTATGACAGCTAACACTGGTTTATTTGGGGATCGGCTGTTATCTGTCTCTCTTCTAATTTTTGGAACGTCAGATAATTAACTTGGTTGTGGCTTCGTGGGGTGGAACTTCAGCACGAGTGACTCCATATTGTCCTGTCCTGTTGGGCCTGGTGCTGGAGCTCAGTCCAAATCAGCAGCTTCTGTGCATTTTAGTTAACACAAGTCATATGAAGGGTGACAAGAAAGTAATCAAATCTGTACTGACGATTGCATTTAAAAGTCAATACCATTATTAGAATTGACTCTGTTCATTCATGAATAAATAATCATTACCAACCAACTAAGGCAAGTATCGGTTATTATGGGGGCAATTATGTTAAATATATATGGGAAACTTGAGAGAGTTAAAAATCACAGTTCTGTCGCATCAAAACTGACTCAGATAAAAAAAATCACAGCTCTGCTCCTTATTACAAGTTTAAAAAAGATAATAGAATAAAAGCATCAAGTACAATTCTTGAATCATAAGCACAGAATAATTGTTAATGTTTTACTTCCTTTTAACCTACTTCAAAACATCTGATAAACATCAATACAGACATTTTAAAAAATGTTCTGTAAAAGGGATAAAGATTATAAAGAAATAAGTGAAAATAAAAGAAAGGTCAATAAGCACTTGAAAAAAAATTGATAACCTCCATAGTAAAATGCTACAAATTTAAAACAATAAAAATCTCCTTTACTGGGTAGGCAATTTTTTTTTTTTTTTTTTGTAAATTGCAACATCCAGAATGAGCTAGGGAGTATGTCAGGAAATGGGTACTGATACATAGTTGGTGTGAGATGAACTGTCCCATTAGGTGGAGGCCACTCACCACCACATACCAAAATTGGTAAATGTTATATATCTTTGATCCTGCTATTGAAGCACTAATAACTTACTCTAAGCAAACGGTTAGGAATTTTTAAAAATATTATGTTCATCTGCATTCCTAAAAGATAGAGATTATGGGATCTAGAGTCCCAAAGGAGGTATCATCTTTTGATGAAAAGAAACACATGTACCCCACTCTAGAGGAGGAAGAGGCACAGGTGAGGTTGGGTGCAGGGCACTGCTGGTGTTCACTCTGATGGCTTCTGTCCTCTCTTTCAGCTGAGAGTGGGGGAACAGAGACATCAAGGAGTTAAGGAGACTGAGGCATGTTAACATAGATTCCCTGAGGAAGTGGAGAGAAAGAAAGTTGAGTGTCATGCCGAGTTATGGGCAGTGATAGAGATGGCCCTGGCACCTTCATGCCCAGCTGTGGGCTTTGCTCACAGAGTGCTCTGTCGTCCAAGTGCTGTGAGGGAAAGGGGCGTCGTTGGGCAGTCACCTCCAAAGGATAAGGGCCACAGGTGCTTAAGATGTTGACAACCATTTGACAGAAAGGCTGGGCATGGAGCCCCAGGGGGTCAGGAAGGAAGTTGATCTATCAGGGGATCATAGAGAAAAGTAAAGGACCTCAAGTGTCCAAGATCCTGCAAGTTTAAAGGACTGAGATATTGGGAGTAATGGGCCTGTGAGCTGTTCAGAGGGATATCCTGTGATCCTGTCCATCCCTTAAGACCAGAGGGGTCATCCCCCCACTATGGTCAGTGCATAATTGCAGATGCCGCTGGACAGCGTGTGGCTGTGCGAGTGGGGGACTCAAATGAAGTCCCAGAAAGAGGTGGGTACGAGGATCCATGATGCCAAGAGACGGGCTTCTGCCATGTATCATCTTTGACGTACTCTTCCTTGTTTCATAGTATAAGAGTAAAGAATGATATTTACTGCCTCTTAATAAAAATCACCCACCACCACCACCACATGCAGCCAGACCTCCTGTATCTAGCCAAAAGGTAACCCTGGGAGAACTGAGGGTGAACACGGCCTTTCTCCAGAACCCTGATGGGACTCAGAACCAGAGACAAGGAGGAGGCTGGGCCCATGCATGTTCATCTCACAGATTTGCTCCACTTTGAGGGGCCAAGCAAAATGTCAACAGAAGAAAAATATCATGTTAATAACACATTAATTCAAGGCCTTATACCTTGGGTTCTTATTGATGAAGTGGCAATGGAGTAACTGCACTGACTCAGCCGCTCTGAAGATGCGCTTCTGGGAAGGATTGCCTGGATCTGCGCTGCCTGCTGGGGGCACGCATTAGAATTTGCATCTCTGAGAAGTTAATTGGTCCATATGGGATCCGAATTTCAGAGCCCTGTTAATCCCAGATTCTGACCCATGCGGCATTCTGCACAGGATTTAAACTTGCTTGGAAAGGTACTTGGAATTTTCTTCCGTATCTCCTTTTATTACATTTCTAGTCAGTCCGTATAAAACTCAGGTGATCCGAAACCAATGGAAAAATATAAGCTTGTTAATCTGCAGGTTCTCTGGCATTTGTTCCTGCAGGAGCACAAATGAGAGTGAATCCTGCAGCCTGATTTCCGGCGTGAGCACCGCACAGTGCACAGGCAGAAAGGCCTTGGCATAAGCGGCCATCATGAAGTGGGATGTACATTAAAAATGATTCTCATCATTTTGTCAGTTTGTACAAATTAATAAAAATCATCTCAGTTTTGTTTTCAATTTCACGAATGATTTGTGCACATCTGAAACCGGCAATTCTACTTGGTGTTTTCTTTCTTTCAA
Source organism: Varecia variegata (assembly GCA_028533085.1). NCBI lineage: Eukaryota > Metazoa > Chordata > Mammalia > Primates > Lemuridae > Varecia > Varecia variegata. Next base: position 171,632,332 of record CM052439.1, read on the forward strand.
GAGGTTTTCCACAGGGGGAAACCCCTAGGATGTCTTATCCACCCTTAGTCAGACTAAGCCTATGGTGTGTTGAGATTGAACATATCCCTGCTTTAATTTTCCCCAAGGCATTTTAGTTCATCCTGAGGCATTATTTAAAGAATGCATTGTCTGGTAAATCTTGGGGAGAGGCAGACTCTTCATTTCAAAACAATGCTCTTCTAACTTAAAAATGTCACTGGCAGTAAACTCCCACCAGAGTGCACAGATGTCGCTGTGGAGCTGGAGGTCTGCATGGAGTCAGTCTCTCTGGTGCTCAGGGTGGACAGGACTGTGGGACACGATGAGAGTATTCCTTCGTAAGCAGAGCTGAGTATGTGTAAGAACATGAGGCCAACATTTACACCCTAAACATCTGCACTGAGCTGATGGTACGGAGCTCTTGAAGCAGGAGGTGGCTTGTCTCTGCCCAGCTACCCCAGAACAGTGTCACACAGAGTGTGACCCAAGAAGCAACAACAACCAGAACCTTGTTATCAACACAGGTCCCAGCTTCAACCTAAACCGACTGAGTCTGAATCTCTGAGAGTGGGACCCTGGAAATGTTTATTTGTTATTTTATTGCTCAAAAACTTTTGAAAGCCACTGAGCATTGTCCTAGAAATTAAAAAAAAAATTAGGTCTCAGGCTTTATTAAGAAGTTAATGAAAACTATTGACCGCAACATAGAAAAAGTGCATTCACTCACACACACAATTGTGCAATCAATTTTGGGGGAGTCTTGGACACTTTGAAGCCATCCCTGAGCCTGGAGTAGAAATTGCCCTGGAACTGCTTCTGCTGTGTCAATAAAATGTGAGGTCCCAGGGACCCCTGTGAGTGGCCGTCTCCTTCTCTGACCAAACTCACAGGTCCCATTGTGTTCTGCAGATACGTCCACCTTCAAGCTGCTTGTGAGGGTCTTTGCATCTCTGAAAACGTTCCGGCTTGTCCTTGCCTGTCATTTGGCTGTGCTTTATTGAAATGCCCGGCCAAGCCTCGTCCAGATGGATGGTACCCCCAGCCAGCCCTACATTTCCTGCCATAGAACAGCCCAGTTTCTTCAGGATAGGATTAAAGTCACTTGTACTTTCAAAAATTCCTTGTTCTGATATTTTTCCAATCAAACTTCATCTCTACTTGAACCAAAATCTAGATCTAGATTTTTTTTTAACAGAACAGTGAAAAATTCTATCACTACATGGTTGGTCTAAGTAAACTAAATTATATGGTCATTTGATAAGTACATTAATTTGAGTCTCCTATTTTCAGAGTATCATACCTTTTACCATATACTTAAAAGTGTTGAAATCCAACAAAAGTTAAATGTTACTTCCACTAGAAAAACATTTTTACTCATTTTACTTTAAAATATAGAACACATCCAATGTAATATAACATTCTTCATTCCAAAGTTTGGGTGAAATATTCATTAAGAAAGATATACTCAGATGAAATGTTAAGAGACTCAATTTTGAGAAATATATACCTGACTATGGTTTCACTCTGGGTTTCTCCCCAATCAGTTAAGTTAGCTGTTTCCTGTACCAGTAGAGGGGGTTACCTAAAAGCAGTCCTGGTGGATTTTTCAAGATTGCACCCTAGAAATCATTCTGTCCCTCTAGGCTTTATAACCTCATGGACTCATGTGTTTACCAGTGTCCCACTGGCTGGGATCATGCTCCCCACATTCTTCTGGGATGCCTGTAAGTCAATCTCTCCAGGCTGCCCACGCCCCCATTCTTCTCCTCCACTGTCTGGGACTTAGCCCTGCAGTTCCCCACAGCCAGTCTGCTTATAGTTTGGGAAAATGTGCTGGAGAGTTGGCAGATGTGACAAAGTACCTGAAAAATGAGGGATTTGGGATCTCTTAACATGTAGTTAGTGGATCCTAGGATCAGAAGGTTGATGTTTTTTAGACAGATAAAATCTCTCGACGCTAAAATGTTGCAATAATTCTTTTTCCTGGGAGACGCAAAGTCTCTGAAGAAAATTCATAGATGTTGAAAATAGAATTCACTTCACTCATTTTCATAGGCACACAATGGAACTTCAGAAAAATAAATAAAGGTATTGGCACTAAGAAAATCTAACTCGAGCATGATGCTTTTGACACAAAATCTTCACTCTCCAGGACTACCATTGTCTGCTCGGTAGAAAGTTCTTGTCGCAGCCTCCCTCCCATGACACGGGTCTCCTGTGAGGTAGCCTTATCTAGACAGTAACATAAAACAGCTGTCAGAAATGCTAGCCCTTCAGCTTAGAGAATAGGGACCACTCAAGACTGAACGCCTCCAGTTATTACTGCAGCATGCTCTCTGGTCTCAAAGGAGAAAATAACTAAATCGCTTCCCTGCCCCAGTACTCAGGATGGATTTAAGAAACCTCCCACTCTAAATTAAATCCTGTGGCAACAGAGCAAATGTTGCTTCACATTGAAATGGAAGGGATAACCGAACCAGCTATGAAATCTTCACTTAGGAAAGAGGATAAAATATGTTTTCACAAAATCTCCAAATTATTGAAAAGTCAGGGGTCCAGGGCAAGAGAATGAACTGTGTGAATCTGTGGTCTCCAGGGATTGTAAAAGAGCTTTCATTATTATTATTGTTCCACAATTTAGGACACGTCTTTTGCACCTACTGACCTACTGAGATTAAAATCTCTAACTAAACTCATTGCTTGTTTGTTTTTGTTTATTTGATTAGTGGCATTTAACATAGATTATAATTGCCATTGCTTTTCTGTTCTATCTGTTTTACTTCATCTCAATGTCAATCGCAACAAATAGTCATTAACAATTGCTTTATCAAATTTGGTCACGAAGAATTTTATCAAATATTGGCTTTAGCAGCATCAGAGGGCATTCGATTTTAAAAAGAAAGTCATTTTCCCAATCACTTCTAAATACAATGGAATGAAAATAAACCTCAATTTCTCATAATCCACAGACTTGTTTGCAGGTGGTTGACTCTTCTGAGATGATACGTAGGACCACCTGAGCACACAGAATGTCAGGCTTTGGTTTCCAATCGCCAAAGTCCTCATCAAAGGAGTGCGATGGCCACATGCCTCACACCATCCAAGGTGCAAAGCGAACATCGATGACCAAAAGCGCAGTTGCTCTTTCCACACGTGTACTACTGAGAAGAAAATGCAGCTTTTTCAAATCTGATGAGAAAATTTATTTTTGAACTAATATAGGATCAGTGCTTCCTCATGAACTTTAAGAAGTGTCAAGAACTAGTTTTTAGACAAAATTTCAAAGAAGAAAATTGTGTCCTGCTAATTCATGCATTTATTCACTCTTCCTCTCACACTGCCCCACCCTCTCTGACAAACCCTCTAGTCAAGAACGTGGTGGTTTCCAGCTCTGGTCCTATTAAAAATGAGATCTTAGAAAGATGTAAAATACTCAACTACAATATGGTGTACTAAAAAGTGCTGGGTCCCACCCTAACCATTCAATTAATCCAAACAACAACTTTTTTGTAAATTACAAGATTGTAGAGCTGAAACAGTAAGAGATTCAATGCATCAAAAAACAGGGAGAACTTTAGGGGGGGGAACAGGACCTTCTCAGGAGCCCAGGAATCACACCAGCAAGGCAGCTGCCAGGCACAGGCCAGCCCCGACAGGAGTGTGACGTTTCTTAGAAACAGAGACGTCCATTCCATGAGCCAGCCGCCACCTGGAACCACCCGCGTGGAGAACAGAAATGGCTTCCCCGTGATCTCATTCCCAGTGGATTCCAGGTTTCAGTCTGGCATTTTCTTCACCCCAAGATGGTGCTGGCTGGCAGGAGCATAACTCTTGACAGCCACGATTATGGGGAAGCATCAATCCTGAATTTCTGCAGAATGTATCACTGCAGCTCAAGAAAAGAAAAGAAAAAACACACCTTAAGAATGTGGGGTATTTAAATTTGTGAATTCATAAATTTAAATTTCCTGGACCTTGATTTGTAATATTTTTATATTCGTCTAGCAGGAAAGCTCCAGGTTTTGTATAACATAGACCTTACTCTCTCAGTAGAATAATGATATTTGTTTAGCTTCGTGTTAAAGTTGCAATTGGAGAAAGATTAGAATCAATCATAACTGTAATGTATAGCTTATTCGGCATGTGTATTCAAGCACACTGGGGGAATGTTTGAAATGCTCTAAATTTCATACATATTATACACACACTTTCTTCCCCCTTTCTTTTATCCAATATGAGAGAAATGGTTTATGTTATAAGGAGACAATCATGTGATGTAAATATGTAAGGATACATAAACATGTCACCACAATATATTCACTTTATGATCAAATGTTATAATAGTCATCAAAAGAATTAGGAAACTAAGAACTGGTTAAAGTGGCTATCTTTGAAAAGTGTGACCGGGGCCACTGGAGTGAGAGGTTAAACACATTCATAATACTTTTTAATTTAAACTCTGATTCATGGTTTGAATTTTAATATATTAAACATGTTTCAGTGGCAGGTTGTTCTTTACAAGGGTGTTATTTCCTGTAGGAATTATTTTTGCAACTGTCATTTTTAAATGTCCCTGAGCTATGTCAAAGTCCGAACTGAGTAAGTTTTTCTATTTAAATTTAATTACCTGCAATTTTATGATAACTGAAGTCAGAAGATGGCCTAGGTGGTAACATCAATATCCAAGTTTTGTGATTTCCCGGTTCAAAAACCTGGCTTTGTATATTCATTGATTACTTGGGAATTGATAATGATGGCCATAACTTTTTGCACTTTTCTAACAATATAGTTGATCAAGATAAAATATACTTTTTGGCAAACCACCTAATACTTGCTCTGGAAATTTTGTTCAGAAACAGAATTATTTTTATCTCTTACAAAATTCAGTGGACTCTAAGCCTGAGGCTCCTACTAGAAAATTCTTAGTACTTTGTATTTATAATTTATTTAAAAACAGCCTGTTGAGACTGAGCCACACACAGGGATAGAGCAGTGACATGGCCTGATATGGTCAACGCCTTCCTGGAACTCTGGTCTTGCAATGACCTGTTCTTTCTCTTGTCCTTCAACGACCCATTCAACTCCTGTTGCTGTGAAGAGTCCTTTTACCCAGCTACCTTTATGTCTTTCATTTCAATATTTCCTGCTGGTTACATCTATGGTAATTGTCCATTTGTAGCAATAAAGGCGATCTCTGTTCTTTGCTGGATTGTCTGCCTTGTGAGACGGCTGCACTGCATAGATCTTCCACTGTCCAGGCTGAAGCACAGAGCAGAAAGCACTCAGATGAGAGCAGGAACATGTCTTATCTCCTGCCTGCAAACTACTGTATTTATAATAGGAAGTGGCTGAATCTACAAGAGGGAAAAACAACTGATTTGGCTTTGTACAGTCAAAGTCTGTTGGAAGCGGAAGCAAACTGAACACAGGTGAAGGGATGCGATTACAAGCAATGGCCGCACCTGAACCTGAAGGGCCTCTGCTGGCCAGTGGTTGGGTCTGCTGCTCCAGGGCCCCTTCCCCCTCTTCCTAAACAGTTTCCTATTATTGCAATTCTGTCTGTAAGGTATTCATCTGAGTAGGTGAAGCCTCATCAGCCCTTGCTGACGGCCCTGCCATGGGGCAGTTGGGCTCCCAGGGACTGTTCCCTGGAGAAGGCTTTCTCTTTTCTTTCTCCTGTCTTGTTCCATAGAAAACTATTGCCCAAGATGCTGTGCAAAGAACGGAGGCCCAATAAATAGGCAAAACCATGAATATCATGGGCTGCCTCTTGGAAGTTGAAAGCCTATTAGTTTATCAAATCTTCTGACTAAACTCATAATAAATAACTTCTTTAAATAATTTCCCAAATGTGTTTGTGGTGGGGTGAAGTAATGCTTATTAATGCTTTAATAAAATAGAATTTTATAAAATTTATATGGGGAAATATGTGGTAAATAGAAACTTCTGACCAATTGGATTTGCAAAACCAATCTTATTAGGCAGAATGAAATCCAGGGACTGAATATGAAGGGGATGTTACTCGTTTTGTTTTTAACCTGGAGGATAACGCAGATTATATTATAGGAAGTAACTCCATATTTGCTAGTATTTGTTATTTTAGAACTAGGCAAAGGGATCATTTCTCCCTCCTTTTCCCCAACATAATATTCTGGGGTACATCCTACTCAAGGTTTTATAAACAGAGTGGAATACTTGGTCCCTGTCTTGAGGATGTTTCAAAATTTATTGGTGATTTTTCACTCCCCATGGATTGCTGATAATTTAAATTGCATAAGTCTCCAAAACACGAGATCAAGTTGTTAGTGCCTGGTTTGACAGAGTCGGGTAGTTATCCATCAGCATCTCACCCCACCTCAAAAGGTGTGTACACATTAATACACACAGGCTGCACCAGAAAGACGTCATAGAAAGTCAAATGGAAAAGATAAATTTTTAGAATTCTTGATACCTTGAAAAAACTGCAACATAAAACATAATTTGGAGGATTTCTTTCTGGCTAATGAAAAGAGACGTTCCTGGAAATGGATGATTTTCTCGCACGTGAATTTGATGTTTTTAATCAAAAGAGCTCTGATGCCTGCTTACTACCCTTTGATGAAAATGGGCTTTCAGGTTGAAATCGAGCAGCCACATCCTGGGAAATTGGATTGTTTGTTTCTATTCTTCACACTCTCACTGCAGCAGATTATATGTGGAAGTAACAGGGCAGAGCCTCTCCCCTGGGTGGAATGTACCTCTCCCCCCACTTGGCATTTGACTTGGCCAGGTGACTTACGTTGGCTTGGCTCTTGTGTATCTGTGACCCCACTATGGAAAAAGCTGCCTCAGGGGCCCATAGTCTTTGCCCCAGAATGAAGACATAGAGAGGGGACTGGAAACTTTCTGGAAGCCTGGAATTCATGATCCAGTCATGCTCAGCCTGGATCAGCTTAACAAGAGCTCACCTGCAAACCCATGATCCTAGTACAACATTGAAATTTTTAGATTTTTATCTTACATAGAACAATATTGATGGAAACGATGGCTAACTTATTTTGGGGGCTTAGGCAAAACCTGAAATTTAATAGCACCACAGGGGTCCAGATGGCCAGGAGCAGGTGCTTGAGTCAGCTGTTGATTCCCAACAGGTCACTGGTCTCTGTGATGCTGGAGGAATGTCTATGTCCATGTCTGTCCACCACAGGAGTGAGCACCTGCCCTGCCTGGCACTTTCACTTTCCGAAGAAGACGTATGTCCAGGAAGACATATGCCCAGGGCACTTCACGCTCAGGTCAATGCAAAGAGGCCTGATATTAAATGAGAAACAAAGACTGTCTGCTCTCCTTTGTGTGTCAGAGAGCATAACCTTGAACTCACTGCTACCCAGTGTTGATCAAAGCTAAGATCTTCATCATTATCATTCATGATCTTCCCTACCACCTTCCTAACTATAGATTAAAACATATACACCCATTATCTCTCTCTCTCTCTCTCTCTCTCTCTCTCTCACACACACACACACATACACACACGTGTGTGATTCAAAATTGTCAAAGAACCATTCAAGGTAGCTATTCCAAACAGATGCATAAACTAAGACTCAGAAATATTATGCAACTTATACAAGTTTGTCAAGGAGGTGGCACAACTGACACTTAAACACAGCTTTGAGGGTGACCTTTGATTAAATAAGATGCCAGAGAGCTTTGCATCTATAATGCATAGTCTAGGGCCCTTTAGTGCCACTTACTCTGAACTGTACTTTGCCTTTATCCTGTATGTAGGATGTGTCAGAAAGGGCCACATGAACCGTGTTAGGTATCTGTGGCAGCGATCTCACTAAGTACTTTATTCACCACTGAGAGGCTTGGGAGGAAAATTCTAGGATTACCTGTTTCTACTAAACAAATTATCTTTATTTCTTATGGCTATGATGCATAAGAAAACTGATCTTCTTTCCATCTCTGTTTAAGCTCCTAAGAAGTTTAGAACAATATTCTAAATCCATTTTTAATGAATTGTATTTGTATTTTAACTTTATACCCATGGCTTAGTCTTGCTTTAACTTTTCCTATTTTATCATTTTTCCTCTTCTTTTAACTTTTAACTACACCAAATTTATTTAGATATGAATTATTAATGTTTGGACAGAGGAAATGAGGGAGGGGAAGAAAATGGAGAGTATTGAAAAAATACAATGGGGAACATAGTCACACCTGGAGCATCTCTCTTTTGCTTATCCCCCTGCTCCTTCACTGGTATGTAAACAAGAGGGGAAGCCTGTATCTGCTCAGAGATTCAGATGTCACCTCACAGCAGAAAGGGCAGCAGGCGGGGGAAAATTCCCCAATACCATCATGATGGGAACATGATACCAGGTGGTGGAACATTCAAGAATTTAAGAACCACCATATTGGGGTTGGCTCCGTGTACTCTCGTAGCATCTCTAAGCAGACCCCGGGGTCTGAAAGGTGTCGCTGTGTGGACTGAGTTTTCTGCGGTCTTCCAGAAGTGAAGAATTGCCAAAACTCACTATGGAAGATCAAGCTTTGTTTTCAAAATAAACCAGCCACTCATATATCACTGATAAAATTGTAAATTCGAACAAATTCAATGAAGGACAATTTGGGAATACGTATATCAGAATTACAAGTGCATGTGCCTTTTGATATAGCAATTCCCTATCTAAAAATATATGACCCACATTCTTTCGCACGTGTAAAATTATATGCATACAGTTTCTCACTGAAGCATTGTTTGGGATAATAAAATATGGGAACCAAGCTAAGTATTCTCGACTGTGATGGCTTAAGTAAACAGATTGTATCTATAAAATGTAGCCCTAGAAAAAGAACTTTTATTGTATACTGATTTATATTTTGTGGATTTTAAATCATGTTAGTATCTCACCCATACAAAAAGGAAATATAAAATAATGAGGCAGTGCTCTCTAAGAATAAGAAAGAAAAAATACCTACTTATATAACAAAAACCCCATTAACACTGGCAGTTTAAATATAAAACATATTTTACTTAAAAAGATTTGAGGTAGAATGAAAAAAGGTTTTGAACAACATTACTAGCTAGCATAATCAAAATATGAGTGATAAGTGCACTGAGACTATAGGGCTGCAATTCCAACACTTATTTCCTGTGTTATTTTCCTCCTGTTGCTATGAAGAAAAACTTTTGTACTTTTCCTCTACCTCAGGATTAATTAAAATATAATATCTTTAACACCTATTGATCTAGAGTAACTTTAAGCCAAAGGAGAGTTAAAAATTATATATGATCACTCAGAAGCTTAGAGTATTAAGTAATGCAAATGCTAAAAAATCTGGCATAGGAAGTACATGGAAAATGTAAAGCTCAAGCATAACTATAATGAGATTTCAAAGTTTGCAATGTCTACTGGGGAGAACATAAATTGGAACAAATATCTTACATTTTTATAAGGAAATAATGAAAATTGAAAAAATAAATAAGTATTGAAAGTTTTATCCTATACATATCATTAGGAAATAGCATTCACATATCAAACTGTAATTAATCAGTTCTGATAAAGTATGAGAAAAGTTTAACAAAGGATATTTGAACATTTGTCACCAACCTTAACACGTGCGTTTTCAGAAATGATGAGGTTTTAAAAATTATCTGAAGAGCCATGCTGTATTTCAGTCTGGAGTTAGCAGGGTGATTGTTTGAAGAAGGGGTTAATGTGATCATTTCATTAAACTTGAAGAGAGAACAGAGAAAGGAAACTAGGATGAAACCTCATGAACCCCCAATATTAAAAGTGGAAAAGGAGAAACTTGCAAATAAGATTGAGAAAGAGCATTCAGAGAGAAAAAATAAAACCACACACAAGATCAGAAGAGAATGGAATCCTTGTCATCTCGATGCTAAGGAACAAAAGTGTTTTGGAAGGAAGCCTGAGTCATTCACATCTAATCCTGCAGCGAGTTCAGAAAAAATAAGTGATGGTATTCAGCGGCATTGAACAGTGTGGTGGTTGCTAATGTCCTTGGCAAGATCAGCTTCACAGAGTGATGGACTTATGCTCTATTGTCAAGGTTGAGAAGGGAGTGATTAAAAGAGAACCCAATACTGTGCATGTAGAACACAGCGTCTGAAAACTGAAGAAAAGGCTTTTGGCGGTGGGCAAAAGGGGGAAGTAGGTTTGCAGGGAAGTTTTTCTAAGGCAGGAAATGTACCTGAGTCCTATGTACAGGCTGAAGCAGAACAGCAAGTGAGGAGGGATTAAAGACACAGAGTTGGGGTGATTAGTGGGGTGAGACTCCCGAGGAAGTGGAAGGGGTGAGCCACACAAGCACAAGGTGGGTGACAGTCTGGGGGCAGGAGGAGAGCAGGAGGCTAAGGAATGATGAGATCACCTGCCAGAAGCTGTGGAAGTAATTGGGGCAGATGCAGCCGTGGACGGAGACAGGCAAGCTCTTCACGATTCCTGTATTTCTCTAAGGAAGCTGGTGAGGCGGGTTCTGAATGGGGTGGGGTAGTTGTGACAGTACCCGGAGTATAAGGCAGTGGTAAAATCTCAGAGCAGTTTTAAATGGGGACTGGCAGAGGGCGTGAGAAGCGACATAGGGTAGGATTGCCAGGCGGCGCAGAGGGAGCTCTGTGGTTGGAGACCATGGAAGTTTAGAGGTTCTAAATCTAAGTTTACAGGTTATTCTCCAACAGAGACCAAGCGATCTGAGAATAGAGGGAGAGGTTTGGGGGACTTCACTTATCCACAGGGGGTTTCTGTTGAGGGGCCGTGCAAGCCCACAGAGTGCGGAGAGTTGAGACAGTGACGCTGAATGACCGTTGAGGTGGTGACATGTGTAGTCCACACGGAGACAAGGAGTCAAGCCAGGAGGAGACTCGGGGCGAGGGGAGAGACCACGGACCGGGCGTCACAGTGAGCTCTAGATGACTTTTGGTGGGAGAAAGGCAGGAGGGCAGCCGGGAATCTGGAGGACTGTCCTTCTGGAGTGAGATACTACTCCTAAAACTACATGAACTAAACCGAATGTGCTTTCCTGGACTGGATCCCAGAACAGAAAAGGGACATCCGTGGAAAAACTGGTGAAATCCAAATAAAACCCAGAATTTAATTAATAGCCATGCACCAGTGTTTATTTATTTAGTTAGTTAGTTTTGAAAAATGTCTCATGGTTACCTAAGGCAACATTAGGGAAACAGAGTGAGTAGATACGGGAACTCTCTGCACTATCTTTGCAACTTTTCTGTGCATTTGAAATTATTCCAAAACAAAAAAAGCTTATTTTAAAAAACTTTCAGGAAAATTCACATTTAAAAAATAAATAAAAGCTGATACATAGCCACACAGACACGTCGACGTGTACATCCCAACCAGGTAGCAGGATTTGGGGCCGTCCCTTGTGTTCACATCTGAATCGCCATAAATGGAATCTAACCATGTTCCCCAGCACATCGATGGTTCTTTCTTGCCATGGGGTTCTTCTTGGATCACGCAGCACTCTTCTGCACTTCCAGGATCACGGTGGCAGTAGCGGGCTTGTATGATCCACTCTTATACTGACCCAGAGTCGGGGCTGTGAGATTGGTGACATTCTGTGGAAGTCGTGGCTGTATCATAAAAGGCCCCGCAGCTTCCGCCTTATTCTCATAAATCCCTTGCGCTGGGCTGGACCAGACACTGTTCTACAGGGACCCTCAAACAGCCCTGCACAGAGGCCCATGTGGAGAGGAAAGCAGGTCCCCAATCGCTAGCACCTATCTCACAGTAATGTCAGGAAAACACCTTGAGGGAGGCTCCTCCAGCCTCAGTGGAGCCTTTAAACACTCCGCCCCGACCAGCATCCGCCTGGAGCGTCATGGAAGATGCAGAGCCAGAGTTTCCCTACCCAGCTGCTCCTGAATTCTTGACCCACAGAAACGTGAGAGATAGAGCCTGATTATTGTTATTCTGAGACATAAATTTTGGGATGTTTAGTTATACAACAGTAGGTAACTAGTACAAATCTGGACACAAAAGAAGCGCTGCAATAACAACAATGGTAAAACACGTGGGCTTGGCACTGGGACCCAGCAGTGGGCAGACGCTGGAAAAGCACCCGGGAAGAGCCTTAACAAAATCCTACAGAGCCCTGCCAAGAGCATTAGCAGAAGGCTGACGGTTCCCCAGTAAGGCTGTCAGTGTGTGGTTAGCATAATCTGAGGAAATGGAGAAAGGGGCCCCTTTATAAAGTTATAAAGTGGCAGAAAGTTGACTAACACTATTTCCTATGCAAGATGGAAAATAGTAAAAATGTACCTAATTAACTGGAGGCTCTATCTGAGGAAGTCTCTAGGCAATGTATTGAAGGTGCTGTCTGCTTTCTCTAGCTCCCACGGCAACTGTGAGAGGGAAGAGAAGGTTAATGAGAAAGGGAAAAAAAGCTGTTCCGTATAAAGGAACCAGGGTTAGTTGGGTTCAAAACTAAAACCGTTTCTCATTTGTCATCTCTCCAGATAGTAAGAGATATTAAAATAAAGAAAAAGATTCCAAAGATCAAATCCAGGACACTGTGAGTGAAACATGGTTCACAGGTGAAGTCAAAGGTGTGAATATAAAGCCTTCTGTAATGACCTCAGAAATATGTAAGACAGAGCCTCAAACAGATATATACCCCTGTGATGATATTAAGGGAATACATCACACATTTTATCAATTAAAAAGTAAATTATAAAATCTTAAAGGCATTGTCCTACAGCAGCCTTATGGGAAGCAAAAGATAAAAGACAGTTTATCTTGATGAGATTTGTGTATATTTTTATTTTCCAAGGGATTGAATCCCACATAGAAGACTTACAGAATTTTTATATAAGCATACTAGATGAAACACCACCAGATTGAACTAGAAGCATTACAGGAAATGAGTCAGTACGAAATGCAAGGAGGCCTTGGACCCCTCAACTATTATGAGCAGAAAGCAGAGTGGGAAAACTACTTAGATGCAAACACCAGCATTATCTTATCCAAAAAGAAGGATGACCCAGAGGTCAGAACCAAAAGCCCAGGGTTTGGAGCCAAGATCTCCGGCAGTGCCACTGAGCCCTCAGCAAGAAACTGGCATGACATGTGCAAATGGATTCGAGACTTACTATGGGGAAGTAACTCGTGTGTGTCTCCTACTCCCCTTTTTTGAATAGAAAGGTCTACAGTAGGTATTTTATACCTGTCCTGCCACTGCATGTTGGAGAGTAAACTGCCTTTCCAGTTTTCTGGTCTTCAGATTTTGAAGAATTGATAAACTCAAGGAGCTGTCCTCCCAGAGCTGTGTGGGAGTGGCCACCTTTGCGTCTGCACCTGATTGGAATGACAAGATACTAAGGCTGATTCTGTAATGGAGGAGAAGGGGAAGGATGGGGGCAGGTATTCTTGGGAGATAATGTCAAGAACTGAGAAAGGCCTGATATTTTATCACATTTACTTGGTACCAAGTTAACTTGCCACAGTTTCATGAAAGCTGGTAGAAGACATGACATACCCTGGCTAGAGCAAAAGAAATGTATTTTATTTACTCACAGCACAGCAGAAAGCATGAATATAAGCAGCATGTCAGTTCCTCTGGCTTCTAAATACTATGGGGACAATGCAGTGAGCCCCAGATAGATACCTGCCCACGGCGTGGCTTGTATTACAGGAAAGGAATACCGAGCTTAGAAACCCCAAATGTTTTATACCAGGCAGTATGCTTGCCTATCCTCTGTTCAGAGGAAGACTTTCTCCTTCATTGCATTTTACAGTGAGCATGCCTCTGCTTTGCTTCAGAGGGAGATACTGTAGTTCAAGGCTGTAAGCAAACCTGTCTTTTTTTCTAGAGGTTGAAATTGTACCTTCCGTGGCTGTTCATTATATAAATATCTTTGAAAAGAGAGTCTGAAGCAAAGGGCGCTCAGTGCCTCTGTCCCAAGACATGCAGAAAGGTGAGACTCGTGGAGAATTTTCTGCCTACAAAGCACAGGTATACGTTGCACATGAGATAGGCACAAGGCATGGGGATGGCAGGTGGGCCATGGTGGCTAGTCTCCCAGATGTCTTCTGAGGAGTCCTGCCCACTGGTATTCACGCTGCTGTGTAGCTCCCTCCCACTGCTATTCGAGTGGCAACACATGACTAAGGCTAAATTGTAAAAGGCGTTGTAGCTTCTGCCTTGGCATTTTGACTTGTTCACCTTGAGGGTGAGCACCATGCCATCAAGACCCTCAGGTGTTCCTGTGAAGAAGCCCACATTGAGGAAACTGGGTCTCCTGGCCATCGGCTAGCACCCACTTGCCATCCATGCAAGAGAGCCCTTTATAGTTGGACTAACCCCTCCTATTTAGGCCTTAAGGTAACTGTAGCTCCAGGCAACATCTGACTGAAATCTCATAAGGGACACTGAATATGAACTGTCCAGTGGATAACTAATATAATAATGGTCAAAAATGAAATCTGGCTGGGAATGATATCTGGGGACAAAACTTATGAGTATGGCCCACACCTGAAACCTTGAAGGTAGAAGTGCTACCAGATGTCCTCTGTATAACCTTCTGTCTCATGTGGGATTTTTATCAGACAGCAACCCTTAGGCCTATACTCTCAGTGACCAGGAATTCACTGTGCCCCAAGCCAGACCCCCTCAGTCTTGGATCATCTTAGTCATTAGAAAGTCCTTCTTTCTATTAAACCAATATGTGACCCTCTATAATTTTTGTGAATAGATCCCAATGTTGTCAAAATCCATAAGAATAAATCTGATTCTTCTGTGCACTTAAATAAGTCAACAACAATGGTCCATGAGAGAGTTCAACTCCAGGAATTTATATATATATATACATAAATATGTATTTTTTTACCATAAACTTGGATATATATATATACCCATGAAATTATTGGATTTTCTTGTTTTGTTATGTGTCAGCAATGATTCTTAGCATTGTATATTCTGTTAACAAAGTTGGCTATGTAAGACAGTGCAAATAAAATGAGGTGGTCCAGTTTATTCAGCTGAATCCACTTAGCATGCAG
>CM052439.1:171647854-171705727 GCA_028533085.1 Varecia variegata
AAAAAAAAAAAAAAAAAAAAAGAAAGCATATTAAAAGCAGTAGAATTCAAGAAATACCTAAGGGAAAAAAATACACATATCAGGATCAATATTAATGAGTTTGTATGATTTACCAAGTCAGAGAAGTTTAATTAAAGATAAAACTGATGAGATGCTGCACATTTTTTATATTCTATTTTTATTGCAACCTATTAAGGAAACATATGGACAATCCAAATGTAGAATATGAATTTTTTAAATTTTATAATAAGGTTGCAAATCAAAATGATGTAGTTAATAAAATTTCCTATTACATTTTCAGTTTTCAAAAGGATCTTTTCTTTTGTTATGCATCTATTGTCAGTTGAGTTAATTAAACCTTAGTAGAAAATTAAAATAACTTTTTTCCATGGTTAATGATAAAATACAATGATGCCACAGCAGGTTTCACACAGACTCAATATCCATTGAGTATCCAACACAGGTGCATTCCTGAGCTGGATGGACCCTGAGTCCATGTACATTGGAGTATTTCCAATGTACAATACAAAGCAATTTCTGACATGCCTTCAGCATTATGTAGGTACTCAAAGGAATATCTGAGATTATTAGCAGTTGTAGACTGCAAAAATATTTTGTTCTCTCCTCAACTTTAGTGGATTTTAAAACTTAAGAAATAAAAGCCCGATGTAAATTCAACATCGTGCAAAACAGCACAAAATAATGCCCACACTGTTCATACTACACACCCTAACTCTTAGACCAGCCCTGTGGAAAATCTGCTTAGTTCCGATATAAATATCCAATACAAACAATACAAACATTCCGAATCACTCGGCACGCCAGAAAGACTGTCCATTAGAGTTCTTTTACCAGTGGATGAAGACCAGGGGCCCTTTGACATGTATGACAACTCCCACCGAATTAAGCATCATGACTGATGGTGATATTGTGTCTATATCTGGAATTTAGCCTGTCCCTCCAGAATTTCTCTTAGATATCATTGGGAAACTTTATTATACCAACTAGCAATGATTCCGGTAAGTGCATTGGAGATATAAGAAGACATTTTGCACACATCACTGAGGGGTGTTCATATATTCAAACTGGCTCCATCTGGCCACCCAGCTAGTCCCTGCTTCATGTTTCTGTTCACTTCCTGTTTTGAAGGATTCGGTGTAGGGTCTAAATGGAGGGCATTAATTGTACCTTATTGTGTTTTGAGAATACTCACATATTCACACTAATAAAGGATTTTATTCGAACCTCAAACTGCCATTCTAGTAGCTGCAGCAGTGGAAATAGGCCTTGCAAAATCCAAACCTAGTGTTAAAAAAGACAGGTTAAAAATCTATCGGTGTTAGCACAAAGAGCTGTATCTCAGATGAAGCTGGAGGCTATATATGATGCTTCTACTTCACAATGATCCGTGAAGCTTCCAGGACTATATGATAGACTCTGACAACTGCAAAAACAATGTTAATAAGATCACAGTTGATATTTTATTCTGTCATAAAGCTAAAGGTTAAAACATGATCCAGTATCATTGACTTTCAGTAGCTATCTTTCAACCTATTAAGTTCATCATATTCCTTTATGAAGAAAATGTATAATAATGACACTTCAACACTTTTATATTTAAATCTATTATTGCCTGGGTTCAAATCCTTAAATTTGCAAAATAGAACTTTCTTTCATCTGAAATTTGACAATTTGAAAATTATGTTAATAAAGACATATCTGTATTCCAAATTGTATTTACATTATATTTTCCTTTCTTGTGAGCTAAAAAAAATATTTGAGTATTAAGAGTTATGGAAAAACATTTTTCTTGAGCCAGTCATTTTTCCTTCAAAATGAAAATTGAGCTCTTATACTGAATGTATTAGTTCTGTAGATTGAGAGAAAGAAATGTGCATCCAGCACTGTTCTCTTTTGTCAGAGTGTCAATAATTAATATGCCAATCATTTGGAATAGAGAAATCAAGCAATAGAAAAAAAAAAAGGAGGAAAAAGCACCCAGGCTCAGACAGCCACGCAGGAGCCTTAGGCTCTGCTTGCATTTCCTGCAAGTCACGCTGAAGCTCCCTGCTGGCTGGTCCTTGAACACCCTGCACTGAAGCCAGATGTCATCACCCCCCAACCAGGAGAGGACAGAGCATACGGCCAGAGTCCCATATCATTGGATGGACCTACGAATAAATAAATAAATGCAGAAATAAATGACAGAACACTAATGCTAATTTTTGGATATCCGATGAATTCCTTTATGACTCCTCTCCTAAAACTAAAATCTCATAATAAAATGCATCTTTAAACAGAGCTTATATCAATTGTGTCCTTAAAATGTGAATTTGCCAGTAATTTATGGCATCTGACTCTTATATTTGGCTACGAACAGTGAACTGGATTTTAAACGACTGTGTCTCTCATTCGTGCTTTCCCTCTTTCTTCAAGTTTGAAAACCAGTAAATGGGGATGTTTCCTTAACCCTGCTGTCATCTAGAAAATGACAGCCACTGTTGTCATGGTCCAAACTCCTTTGAAACTCTCCTCTGTTTTGAGGACTCAGGTCCTTGGGGTGGCCTCCGGGTGTCTGAGTTGTGCAAACTGCGGGCCCTGGTTTCTTGCTCCCTGCAGAAGAGAAGCCCAGAACACGACCCAACACGCAGTTCTCATGCAGCTCCAATAGCAGCAGCCAGAATGCTGCTTGGTTTCAGAATAAGGGTCTGGTGCTGCGTGTCTGGCTGTCCCTCAGACACCCTGGCTCTCCTGAAGTCTGGTGCGACCCTGCAGGTCAGTGCATTGATCAAACAATTGGAGTAATTGCTCTTCTTCATGCCCGAGAGGCCAGGCAGTGAGATCCGTCCTGGATTATCTCTCCATATGCATTTGTGTTGAGAGCAAAACCCCCTTTCTCTGTGTTTTTATCAAGATGTAGCTCCCCTATGCTTTGTCTCTGTCTCCCAGGTGGATGTGTTGTGCAGTAAATGGCCTGCAGGAGGATGTAAATGGCCTGCAGGGAAAATGTTCACGAGTTTGACTGTGTTTGCAGGATTCCTCAAAATGGCTCGGCTCATCTGGATTCAGAGAAGGGGTCCCAAGTCACTTATGCAGGATTCAAAGCTGCCAGTAATTTGGTCATGTGAGACTTGGCAGGATCACAGATCTGAATACAAATAGCTGGAAGCCTGGATCCACAGCACTGCTCTCCGGAAGGACGTGGGATAATCCCAGAGCAGGAAGAAGAGAGAGATAACTGGCCCCCATTCCTCACCCTGCAGACTCAACTGGTGTGCCCCAGGGCACTTCCCGTGCCAGGACGCCCTTGCTTCTTGGTGGCCTTCTTGTCTGATAGTCAGTGATTATTTCAATACCCACTATTGTGAGGCTTTTTTATCCCCTACTACTCCCACCCACCTAAGCTGGTGTTGATATGTACACTGGGATACTTTTTATTGCTTGTATGAGTTTAGCCAGCCCAGGTTATAGTACTTCAGTTTTTCCGTAAGGACTGTGATAGCTAACATTTCGAAGAAGAGGGAAGTCTGGGGTCTTTTCATTTTTATTCTGTTTTCCCTGAAGTGTAGATAATCATGTCTCCAACTTCTCTAAATCCTTGAGTATCTACACCAGAAGAGGAGTGAAACCATGCTCAGCAGTTTATGTAACTGGACTGAACTGTCTATGCTCAACTATCACTGGAATTAACAAACCAAGTATAACTAAAAGTTATCATCTAGCTGATGCTGTCGTGCTTTTCATATTTACTCGCCACTTCCTGAGGGTCTATAGTTGCTATAATGTTGAATCTGAATTTTCTCCAATCTCTGAAACTTCCTCATGAAGACTTTAAGGAAAAACAACGTGTTTCCAGGAATTAAGAGAGGGAAACTTCTGCATTTTCCGTCTAGGTCTAGAATTAGATAGTGGTGATGGTGACACAAGTTTATGAATGTAATAAAATCCACCAAATTGTATACTTGAGAAGGATAATGTGATGGTCTGTGGAACCTCTGTCAATTTTAAAAGGATATTAAGTTACTCTCACAAGTGCAAAAATCATTTTTCCAATTTTGAAACAAACTGAAATATATTGTAACAGTATCGGGGAGTTGAGAGGAAGACAGGGAAACTCCTAGAAAACAAAACTCTTAACAGGCAGGAAATTAAGATAAAAATCATTAAAAGTCATAAATAAGAAAGAGTCGAATGGATGTACACAATGTCGCTATGGCAAACATTAGTCCCCGAACTACTTTCTAATCAGAAGGCTGTCAACCGGAGGGCTATCATCCTCTTTGAATTTGTGTCAGTTTACTCTGTGTTGGATTAAAATTATATCCTTCTTGTCCCACTTCTTAGTATAGAAGATGACCCTCTGAGAAAAGTCCTGGAAAATCCTCTTGTTTCTGGACAGTGGGAAAATATTTAGTGCTACAACTCCCTCTTAATTCTCACATCCATCCTTTTATGCCTGGAAAAGTCTCCCAGAACATCATTGTGCAAATGCCAACTTTCTCGTGGTGAGGAAGTTGCCAGTTTCACCCTCTGTTTACAATTCCAAGTACCTTAAAGAGGCAGAAAGCCCACGGAAGTGTGAATTATAAATGCATCACATTCAGTTATATGATAATTTCTATCTTATGCAATCTTTACAAAGGCTTAAAATGGAAAATAAACATGATTTAGGGCAGTGGCTCTTGAACTGTAGTGAGCATCAGGAACAGCTGGGGAGCTTGTTAACACAAATTGCCGGAACTGCCCCTGAGTTTCTGATTCAATAGGCCTGGGGTAGAACCCAGGGTTTATGTTTTGAATTTTCCAGGTGCTGCTGATGTTGCTGGTCCAGGAAGCACACAATGGAAACACTGATTTAAGGAATGGAGGACCTTAAATTATGTTATTCCTTTCAAGGGACATGGAGAAAGATAATATTCTATTTGTTAAATAAGGAACAGCGCTGTGCTTCTTTAGAATTTTTTTCATAGTTCTGGGATTATTTACAGGTTTCCAGAGATTATCAAACAAGCCCTAATGATAAGGTTGCCAGGTGCTTGCGAATCTGGTTTATCCTTCACAGCTGGGAAGAAGACTGCGTTTAGTGATTTCCCTCCTCACTTCTATTTTGGAATTGTTTCGTCTTTAGCTTTGTGTGAAACTGCTAAATCACTATTTGGAGGTTGCATTATTCTTATTCTGTTACTATTACTGAAAAAGAAAAAAAGTTAACTCAAAATGGGTCATGAACTGATACGTAAAACTACAAAGCTTTTAGGAAAAGAGAAGAAAATATTTAGGATTTTCGGCTAGGCAAAGAGTTCTTACATTTTGTACCCAAAAGCACAATCTGTAAAAATAATTGATAAATTGGACTTCATCGAGATTGAAAATTTTGTTTTTTAATCACAAAATATTTGTTTTGTGTAAGATGCTGCTAAGAGAATAAGCTGTAGACAAGCAGACTGGGAGAAAAAAAGACAAGCTGCATACTGGGAGAAAATATCTGCAAATTACATATATAACAAAGGATTGGTATGTAGATTGTATAAAGAACTCTCAAGTATGCAATAAAAATACAATTAGGAAAGGAGCAAAAGGCATAAAAAAATCATCAAAAAGGATATACAGGGGCCAAATAAGCACACGAAATGATGCAAAGAATTGTTAGTCACTAGGGAAATAAAAATTATAATCACAATGAGATAGCACTACACATAGTATCAGAAAGACTAAAATATAAAGTAGTGATCACATCCAATTTGGGGAAGAATGTAGGTAAATTTGATCACTTATACATTGCCGGTAGGAATGCAAAACAGCACAGCCACTCTGGATAACCATTTGGCAATTTCTCATAAAACTAAACATACAATCTTTGAAAATTTACCTCAGAAAAATTAAAATATATGTTTACATAAAAACTACGCACAAATGTCCATAACAGCTTGGTTTGTAATAGGCAAAAACTGTAGTCAGCCCAGGTGTCCTTAAGTAGGTAAATAATTAAACTGTGCTACATACATATGATGGAATTCCACTCAGCAGTGTGAACGAGCAAACTGCTGATATATGCAACAACTCGGATGGATATCCAGGGAATTATACCAAGTGGAAAATGCCAACCCCCAAGTATTGCACACTTAATGATTCCATTTATATAACATTTTTAAAATGGCAAAACTTCAGAAATGGGAATATGTAGTGATTGTCAGGCTAGGGATGATGGGGAGAGAGAGTTTCTTAAAGACAACAAAGCAGAGCCTTACAACGATTCCACTGTTTAGCATCTTGACTGCAATGCAGATACTGAAATTTACACAATAAACTGTATACAACTAAATGCACACACACACACACACACACACACGTAAAACTGAAGAAATCTGAGTAAGATAACTGAGATCCCTGGATTGTATCAATGTTAATAACTTGATTGTGACATTATGTGATATTTTACAGGATGTTGCCATTGAGGGAAATAGGGCTAACAGTTCATGGGATATTTATGTATTATCTTTTACAACTGCACCCAAATCTACAATTATCTCAATAAAAACGTCAATTTAAAGAATAACACTCTTCAAGATCTCTGGGTACATTTTCTTAATCACATAAACTTTTGCCTGTCTTTCTTAGGGCTATCAATACACATTATTATACTCTTCAATACGTTGTTTTTGTAGGGCAATAAAGCTTTACTCATTTTTAATTCAGAAAGTAATATTATTACTGATGTTTTGAATTATTTTTGGCTACTCGATCTGGCAAACAGGAACACAGGTTTCTGTGAGAAAATGAAAATGAATGAAAGGATTAAAAATGAGAAACAATAGGACTCTAATCCTTTTAAATTCCCTACCCCTATTGTCTGGGTTTCTGTGTTTGTTTAGACCTTCGAAAACTGCCTCTGGGACATGAGCATCAAAAGGAGCACATTGGATGCCACTCGTGGGCCTTTGCAGTCCAGTGCACTCCTCTGCGAGGACACCTCTGCAGTGGCCTGACCCATTTGTCTGTCCCTGGAAGGCAAACCTTGTGTTCATTGGTATTGATTTCTCTGTCTGGAAATGGCAGCCACTAATTTTAATCACTGCTTGACATACACCTTTCTGAAATTCAGCGCTGCCTGTCTCTGGGCCACTGGGCAGAGGATGTCATTGGCATTATACATCAGCATACCTAAAAAGTGCTCCTTAATTTGACTTCAACATTGGTTTACTTGCCTGCCTTGCTGTTTAAGATGGATTTAGCTTGGGTGTTTCCCCAGGATCAAAACATATTTTGTTTCATCCATAAGAATAAAGAACAAAACTAGAAAGAACTAGATTTTTCCCCAGGGGAGAGCAGCCTTGGAAGGTTGAAAAGGCTTGAGGCATCTCAGTCCCCCAGGATGCAGGGATGGTTGAGGCAGGTCCAAGTACATAATTCTTTACGGGCAGACATCAGAAGGAAATCCTAAAGCCCAAAGTGGCAACAGAGCCATAGATGATTTCGTGATTGAAGTCTGGAGGTCCTAGGACTGGGCGAGACACCGGGGGATAAGGCCAGCCCCACCCAGGCTGGGACAAAAGCTGAGGGGTTAGCTTGGGGCTTGTGGGAAGACCCTCACACAGACGGCCAGAGTTATCTCTCCGTTATCCTCCTCTCATTCTTCCTTGATAATGAGACCAAATTTGTTTTGGACAGCAGTGCACACAGTTTAAAAATAGCAAAATTCCCAGCATTCCTTGAGACCAAATTCCAGCTAATGAAGTAACAGCAGAAATTTTTGGTGAAACATGTAAAACCCTTTAAAGGTGGATTAAGAGCAAGGCCTTTGTCCCCTTCCTCCTGCCTCCTGTCTGGAACACAGATGGCTGGAAATCAGTAGCCATCTTGGGCTAAGAAAATGCCAGCTTCGTGTTTAAGATATAAAAAATGATGGCGGTAGCGTGGATCTCCAGTGATCCTGTAGATGCCAGCCCAGCCCTGGATGGATATTTGTTCATTGCCTTTTTTAAATTCCTCTTTTTAAATTTGAATACTCCTAAAAGAGATAACTTATGAAGTCTCCATTTTTTTTCTTTCTATACTATGTTATTATTTCCTTTTTGGGGGGATTTATGTGTTAATGTAATACACTCATATAATTTATAAAGATCAAATCAGTGTAATTGGGATATCCATTGACTTAAATATTTGTGTTTTCTTTATGCTAGAAACATTTGAATTATTCTCTTTAACTATTTTGAAATACACGATACATTATGGTAAACTATAATTACCCTACTGATCTGTCAAATACTAGGTCTTATTTCTTCTGTCAGACGGAATATGTCTCCGATCAGTCGAAACAGATGCCTGAGATGGACAAATGAGATAACAAATGTGACAACGGGGAGCTCTAGGTAAAGGAAGCAGAGGTGCACATAGAAAAAGCTTTTCACATTGCGATTCGTCGATATGGTAAGCGTGCATGTTTTAATTTATAAAAATTGGAAGTCAAAAGAATTAAAACAATTATTTGGATGAATATGGAGATATGGTTGAATAGTTTTAATTTACAGTATTTTAAAATAAATTAAACTTAACATATATAAGTTGTACTTCAAATAAAGAAAAGAGTCTCAATTTTTTATTATAATTTACTTTAAATTACTTCAGAATAGAGTCCTGCTTTCAGACAAGACAGACTCACGAATCAGATTCAACCTTTCACCTTAACTAAAAACCTGGACAAAATATATAAAAAGTGGTTTTTAAAACATTGAACACCAGGTAAAGACAAACAAGCAAAAACTAACAGTGATCTCTGATAAATGAAAAACAAGCAAGAAAATACCAGGATTACCTTGGTTTTCAGGCCGAGAGAGCTTCCAGGCCATGGCACAGGGACAGGAGTGAGGGAGGAGTCCAGTGGCCTCCCGAGTTTAGAGGACGGAGCTGAGGGTCTGGGCAGACTAAGGTGCTTGGAGTTCAGAGGACAGGATAGTGGAGAAGAAAGAGGTGCACAGAGACCTAAAAGTATGCAGAACATCCTTCTCTGCTCATCAGTTAGATATCAGTCAGTGCGTGCATGTAAGGAAACTGCCCGAGACTGGAAAAGAAAACAAAGAGTTATAACTACCAAGCCAAAATAGAAGGGAAAAATGAAATTATAAAAAATACTCAACTTCTACAACTATGACATGTAAAGACTTTGGAAGTCATCACTCCTGCTCTGTAACAAGAAAAAACTGAATGAACATAAGAAATATGCAACAAAATAACTGACCTATACTATTCAAATATAACAAAGTTAAGAAAGTCAGAGAATGGCCAAGACATTGTTACAGATTGAAGGAGACTAGCAACAATTTATTCAATTTGAATTGCATCCTAGATTAGGGAAACAAATTATAAATGCCAATACTCAGACATTTGAAAAATTTGCATATGAGTTATAGATCAGATATTATCTTTACCAAAATTAAATTTTTTGATTTTGATCATCCCATTGTGGTTATATCAGACAATACACATCGAATTATTTAGGAGTAAAGGGGCATTATGTCTCCAAATTGCTCTCAAATGGTTCCAAAAATAATAAATATAAATATATGTATGTATGCATATGAGAGGAAGAGAGAGAAATAAAGTAAATGGGGAAAAACAAATAATTCCTGAACTTGGGTAAAGTGTATATGGAAGTTCCTGGTACTAATCTTGAAATTTTTCCATAAATTTGACATTATAGCAAAATAAAAAGTTACAAAAATAAAATTATAATAACAGTAGTTTTAATGGAGGAAAAAGGAGTTTGGGGAGCATTTCAGACTCATAGAAACAAAGTTGTTTTCTGTGGGAAATTACTTGATAATGTTTTTAGTAGCTATAAGTGTATAACTATAAAACCTATTATTGTGCACATGCAGTTTTTTATTAAACTTAGCCTCCACTGGATGCAATAGTTGTTATGGCCTTTCTCTCTTAATCACTGCAGAACTATTATTTCTGGTCACATCTTTCACTTTAAACATTACACTTTGTGATGTAGCCAGATGACACTCACAAAAAGCAGCTTTAATGCACATAACAAGTTTTGCTTACCCCCGTTAGCTAAATGTGCATTCCTCTTCACAGCCATGCGATAACCAACAGCATACAAGCAGGCTGCAGTCATGCTCCTTAATCAAGGCAGCTTGTCTTATTTTTATTTTTTTTCATTCAAGTTATAAAATGCCTGCGCTTGCAGACTACACTGGCTCAGGTTCATTAAAAGGAAAAACTCATTGGTAGCTCCAGATGAGATCAGCGCTAGCTGCAAGGCATGTAGCAGCGAGTGCCTGGGGAAACAGAGGCTTTAGCAAGAGGAGTTAGGACAAGCCTCTCCGAGGAGGAGTTCAATGAAATGAGGACCATAAAGTGATGACTTGGGAGAAGAGCCTTCCAGAAAGAAGAAACAGCCAATGAAAGACCCTTGGAGAGGTTGATAAACAAAGAGAAAGTCCACGTGGCTAGAGCAGAGTGTGGAGAGTCAGAGGACTGAGATGGGCCTGAGAGATGGAGTGACACAGATCATGGGGGACCTCAGAGAGCACACAGGGGCCTGAAAATTTCATACTAAGTAGAATGGGGAGTCCGTGGTAGATTTTAGGAAGAGATTGAGGTGGTTCCACTGTACTGAACCACATTGCTCACTTTTCCGTGGCCTGTCTGCACAACTGACCAGTGTTTCAGAAAAGCTGCTTATGCAACTGTGTGTGTTCCCAAGAAGTCTAGGCATGAGTTCAAGGTCTCTTGATTTCTGTTATATTATTAGGATAGCCACCAACAGCACTAAACCCTCTCATCATATCCCCTAACCTTCCCTTTTGTTTTAGATAATCCAAGAGAGATCCAGTTCCTTCCAACTATAACAATCTGGTAGGTACAGAAAGGAAATACCAGGAATAAGGCTGAGCTGGCACTACTACCACCTTCACCATTGCTAACACCACCACTACCATCACACTTTCTAGCACCATCATCACCTTCAAAAATAACAGCCCACGATCACCACTATCACCATCACCACCACCACCAACTACTGCCACCATTGCCACCCCTGCTGCCACTAATAACAACAGGACATCTTCATCACAGGTGATCATAATGATGTCTCAGCCTGGAGCTGAGCCAGGCTACACTGTGAACTCCTTCATGTGGGAACCATACTGGGAAAAATGAATCATCTCTCTGTAACCTCCCCTGGCCATAAGAAGGAATTTTTCAGGGATTTTTATACTGCACGTGCTAGTCCTTAAAAGAAATGGCAATATTTTTTGCTAAAGTGTAAATGTACCTAAATGGGGAACATAAATTTAGTTATTAAGATTAAGTTGGATATTCCAGCTCACGATGGATATTGGACTGAATCTAATTCTGCCTTTTAGCTTTTGCCCCTTCCCTCGGGTGATTCTCCTCTGAAGGTAAACTGTGCCAAGCCCATTTAATCTTATGAAGTCTATGTGGTTAATTATTTTATTCCATTATATTTCAATAGTTTCAGTCTGATGAAAGAAAAATGTGGGCGCATTCCTGAAGACCAAATGTAGTAATGGTGCCATGTTGCAAAACACTATGTTATCTGAGGTTTTCCTTAACAAGTGAATTCATTGCTAAGAAGGAGAAAAGTGAGAGATCTGTAGGAGTGAGAAACTGGCAACTTGAAAGCCACTGAAGTAGGAGTCAGAAATAACCTTGGGGAAAACATACATAAAGCAGGCAGATCCACAAAATCTGTTGTCCAATTTGAGCTCCATCTTAAGCAAATTAAGGTCTTTTACAAGCCCTGACCCTAAAGGCACTTCTCCAAGCCCCTAACCCAAAAACAGAGGCCTGGGTCACCAGCAGGGCTGAGAGCCCAATTAAAGTCAAGTGAAAATGAGGCTGGTGAATGGCTGTGCTTGGAGGGCCTGTGGGAGTTCAGGACTTTGATGGGAACCAGCAAAAGAGGCTGGTAGATGGCTGTATACAGCGGTTATTTTTGTTTTATAAGTCAGAAATTGTTTCAGCTACATAAGGAGTTATAATTAGTGGTGCATATTCTGGAATAACAATGTACATAACCTAAAAATAAAATCCTAGATACAACTAACCTATTGATACAAATAAATTACAAACAGAGTTTTCCAGAGGACCTGCTTTATAAACCCTGTGTATTTCGGTGCGGACAACTACTTGGAAACATTGGTTTCTCTCATAGGGTGAACGATGTATTAGCATTGGATACTATTTTAGGGAGGTGCCTTATTAAATATGCACAAACAAGATTAATTCATTGACTTTGAACATATTTATTGAAGTAAGGCTAAGCTTCATTCAAGGTTCTCAACATGTAAAAATAAGCAGGAGCCTAGTCAAGCACTATAATAAATGTACAAAATGAAGGATAAAACAAGGAGGTTGCTGTCTTATGCTGATTTATACACATAACCAGTTATTATAAATTTTTTAAATTTGCTACCTTTCAGGACATGTTTCATGTTACCTCATTTGATTTTCATATACTTAAGGAAATCTATATAAGATTTATCTTTTAGAAAAAGAAATAGTTCAGAGGCCCAAGGTTATGTGGCAAGTGCAAAGTCAGTTAGCAGTAAAAAACAAATGATAACAACTGCCACAATCTGGTGACAATGAATTCTCATTTAAACTAAAATGTCCAAACTTTTTGTTATAGCTACAATATAGACATTCAAAAATTTGAATCAATCTATGATTATAATCTTCTATTTTCTACTCTCTTCCAGTGGGTAAGAGAAAATGCATACTCAAATACCAATTTATATTGTATTACATAACATGATTATTTATTTTTATATTTAACAGCATAAAGTGAATACTTCTCTGAGTTAGTTATCATTTTGAAACTTCATAAAAGAGAAAAAAATCTGCCAAGAGACCTTAAAACTAACTCAATATAAGGTCAACCTAAATATTATATCAAAAACCTGAAAGAAATCTTACTGAAACAGTTGCTCTGCAAATATTTATCTGTTACCTTCTATGCCATGTAGCCAGGTCAAAATACGTTTGATGCTTTATACATATAAATAAGTAAAAAATATAATTCTTATATATTTTCTCTATCTTCTGCCCTAAAAGGACTAAAAAGAAAAAAAATCCACTCTTTAACATTCAAATTCCTTTCTTCAACTTCTTTTTGTGTGATTCCTTTTCCATTTCTGATACTTGGTGTTTTTTATTGTTGTTTTATTTTGCTCCTTCCATCCATGCTATGTCCCTACCCTTTTCTTTTTTTCTCTCCCCTTTCTCTCCTTTTCTTTTTCTCAATTCCTGTCTTTATCCCTGTACTGGTCTAAATGTAAAATAGACATGTTTTTAGATTACAGTCGTTTGATGAAACAGTTTTATTTTCTGTTAATTTTAAATGCAGAATTTTAGCATTTTGCATTTTCTCTTAGCTTATGCTGACATGGTTGGGTTTACACCTGCTTGTGCACCTCTCTGATTTTGTTGTGTAAACCATGGCTGTGTGGTATCAAGGTACATGCTCAGGCGAGAACACTGGAGTGAATAGAAACGTGAATTGTTCTAGTTCCACATACCGTGAAGCTCTTCCCAATTCTTACCAAAATATGCATTTGGAGAGACAGATTTTGGAGTATGCCCTGCATGCCTTTAGGAAAACATACCTTACTTATTTTCAAGCCACGTGTACAAGGTGATGATGACCTCAAACCTCCCTTCCCCCGGTGGTGCTGTTTCTCAGGTACATCATTCTCAGGGGATACATAAATTCCCTTTGTCCCACTTTTAGTGATATTATTAATAACTAGTGAATACAGGTGCTCTCTGCTGGTATATCAATTATACAGATAACCATCAACTTTTTATCAAATGCTATTAGCAGCCATCTATAGTAATCCGTTGCCTAACTGTAGTTTTACTAGGGCTTTCAAAATCATGCCTTTCTGCTTCTACCATCCCTTCTGTGCTGATGTAGCTGTCTTTTGAGTATCACTCAGTGAACAATTTTGGTAAGCTCAGCTTATTACAAATGAAATTATTATTTTTTCCAGGTTCAATTTGTGACCATGTTCTCAGTCATCTACTTCCATCTAAGTCCAAGTTCCACTGAGTGGAAACTACTGGAAAAGGAACAAAATCTGGCACTAGGGTAACATATCTTTATTTCTATTTTATTTTTAAAATTGAAAATAAAACAGAATGTGGACAGTTTCACTTTAAAAGATAAATCATTTCCTGTTATGCTTAATTTTGTTTTGAGAACTAACTTAAAAATATTTGCCCTGATCCTATTAGAAATGCATGGATGAAAGATCATCATGATCCAGGACCACTGGGCCAATCAATAAATGGGTTTAATTAGGCTCAATAATCTTAAAAACTAGTGAGTATATAATGTCAAACGTTTTTCAGGTTTTAGTTTCTTTACTTCGTTTGGTCATCAGTGAAATTAGACGAAAACTCCAGGACAAAAGGAAATGTCTTAAGACATATTTTGGAGGGCCGATGTCAATCACTTTGACATTGCAAGTTAAAAAAGAAATAGAGGTTACTGGAAACATGAAG
This sequence comes from Varecia variegata, assembly GCA_028533085.1. Lineage (NCBI taxonomy): Eukaryota > Metazoa > Chordata > Mammalia > Primates > Lemuridae > Varecia > Varecia variegata. The sequence continues at coordinate 171,662,396 of CM052439.1, forward strand.
TAAATGTACTGTAACTTTTATAGTCTTGGCTCTTGTTGCTTATTGATGTTGTCTTCAGTATATTCAATGAAATGTCCATTTGATGCTGTTGTGATTTGATTACCAGAAGTTTCTAGAGTTAATTGCCTAGACTCTACATAGTATTTCCTTTGAAATTGCCATAGCTATTTGTTTAAATCATTCTATAATGTGTGACTATTATTATTAAGTATATCATGATCTAGAATCTCATTACTCCATGTGAGTTAAAGGATTTTTAATAATATTGAGAGCAGCATATGTACCTAGGTACACAAAGGACATTATTTGACCTTCAGTGAAACAACTCTATTATCCACACAACATTTGAGATTTTCTTCTATTTGCAACATTTTTTTCTAGTTTAAATATAATTCTTTATGTTTTCCAGAAAAGTTTTGGTACATTTGGACATTCTTCATTATCAAAAATCATTATAGGCCAGGCGCAGTGGCTCACGCCTGTAATCCTAGCACTCTGGGAGGCTGAGGTGGGAGCATCGCTTGAGGTCAGGAGTTTGAGACCAGTCTGAGAAAGAGTGAGATCCTGTCTCTACTAAAAAAAAAAAAAAAAATAGAAAGAAATTATCTGGACAGCTAAAAATATATATAGAAAAAAATTAGCCGGGCATGGTGGTGTATGCCTGTAGTCCCAGCTACTCGGGAGGCTGAGGCAGGAGGATCGCTTGAGCCCAGGAGTTTGAGGTTGCTGTGAGCTAGGCTGACGCCATGGCACTCTTGCCAGGGCAAAAAGAGCGAGACTCTGTCTCCAAAAAAAAAAAAAAAAAAAAGTCATTAGACTTTCTATTTCCAAACCTAAGTATTTGTTGAGAAGTATTAGTATTAGAAGTTCTACAGAAGCAAAACTCTGGAATCAGTTTCATCAAATATTCCAACAATTCTGTAGTTAAAGACCAGGTTAATACTTGGAAATAGGAAAAGGAAGTGACATTTTGAAGTACCCTATAAAAACACTACGGTATTACATAGTTTTATAAATGTATCAGATGAAGTCTTTATTCTAGAACCTTAAAAACTATTCATGCTGTTGCTACGATATAGCTTACTGTTGGTAAAGAAAGGTCACTCAAAAGTGTTCTTTTCTTAAAATACCTTGTTGAGGTGTAATTTAAATGTCATAAAATTTATCCAATTTAGCTATAGAACTCAATAATTTTCAGTAAGTTTGCTCAGCTGTGCAGCCATCATCATAGTCCAGCTTTAGAATATTTCCGTCACTCAGTTAAGAGCCCTCATGCCCAGTTACAATTAATCCCCATTGCTGGCCTCAGTGCTAGTCAACCACTAATATACACCCTGTCTTTATAGATTTATCTTTTCTAAGCATTTTATATAAATGGAATAAAACAACAGATTGCCTGTGTGTCTGGCTTCTTTAATTTAATATTACAATTTTAAAGTCTATCCATGTTGTAATGTGCATTGGCACTTTGTTCCTTTTAATTCCTAAGTGGTATTCCATTGCATAGATATATCATATTTTGTTTATGCATTCCATGAATTAGAGATATGTGGGTTGTCTCCACTTTTTGGCTATTATGAATAAGAAAATTACTTACGAAACATAATCATAATGCACCACTGAATGGCAGGCTTGGGCATTATTTCTTTATTTTAGAGCATGCCTTGGGTGAGTAGAAATCCTGCTTTCAGAACAATACATCAGGTGCCCATGTACCACAGTTTTTCTGGTACAGTCCCAGTTCGACTATTGTTTAAAGGTAATTATTAATAGTGCCAATATTCACTCTCCAAAGTGTCCTGGTTTGAAAGGCAAACTATGTGACAACTGTCATGACTCTAAAATAAGGATATCTTTTGTCATCTTGGCACGGCTACTCTACACATAAAAGACTCTCAGTCTTGATTAATTCAAAATGAATATTTAGTTCAGGAAGTGCTTGGGCTGGGAGACTGCCAGGGTCACCAGCTGTGGAAGCCACAGTTACACTGTTGATAAAGGCCAGAAATGCCACCCTTGATTGGTTAAATAAAGATTGGACACATTATAATGGGACCCCATAAACAAACATGTACTGATCTGTGAAATCCCAAAGGCTGGAAAGTGGATAATTTGAAACATATTTCTTGATCATGTGGCTGAGTAATAGCGCTGGAATTGTACCACTTAGCTTCAAAGCCCAGCCTCACAACTTCTTCCAAAGTGTGAAGGCTGAACTGTTCAACCCAGTGAAAAACTAATGGGAAAAGGAACAAAATAAACATCATGAGACCTTTGCCCTTCTGGCCCCTCAGGAGACGGTGAACCTGCTCGCACACCCAGTTTATCACTACCACAATCAATATCTGAGAAAGTTATTGCACAAAGACTTTCTATAACCAAAAATCTCACAAAGTCTTTGCCACTGAAAATACCTAGTGCTGAAGCTAGGTGATCATAAACCACACATATTATAGTGACATCCTCAAGGGGGAAAAGAAAATACAGTCCAAGCAAAAATAAATTCATAAACATTAAGAAGATATAGTTTATCCAAATTAGAAGGAACCAGAAAAATAATTCTGACATGAAAAAACAGAGCTTAACACAATCCCAAAGAATCACAATAACTCGCTAGCCCTGGATCCAAACCAAAATGAACTCTTACAAATACCAAATAAAGAATTAAAAATATTGATTATAAAGTTGCTCAATGATATCCAACAGAAAGTTGAAATCAACATAAAGTATTCAAGAAACTGTTCAGAATATGTATAAAAATATTCTAAATAGATAAATACTTAAAAAAATTAACTCCTGGAAATGAAATACTCATTCAGAGAATTACAAAATGCAGTGGAAACTTTTAATCATAGAGTAGACCAAGCGGAAGAAAGAATTTCAGAGCTTGAAGACAAGGTTGTTGAATTAACCCAATGACACACTCATTTTTAATTTTTTTTTAAAAATGAACACAGTCATCAAAATATATGAGGTTATATAAAATGTCCAAACTTAAAGATCATGTATTCCTGAGGGAAAAGAAGAAAAAGCAAAAGCTTTGCAAAACCTGTGTGAGGGAATAATTGAGGAAAATATCAGCGGTCTTGCTGGAGATTTAGATATTCAGACACAAGAAGCTCGAAGAACTCCTGGGAGATTCTTTGCAAGGACATCACCAAGGCATATATTCATCAGACTATCTAAAGTCAACATGAAGGAAAGAATTCTAAGAACAGTGAGACAAAAACATCAAATAACTTATAAAGGAAAATCTATCTGACTACCAGCAAACTTCTCAGAAGAAACTTTACAAGTCAGAGGGGACTGGGGTCCTATCTTTAGTCTTCTTAAACAGAATAAATGTCAACCAAGAATTTTGTATCCTGCAAAACTAAGTTTCTTAAGTGAAAGAGAAATTTTGCCTAGGCCAATATCTAGAAGAGTGTGTCCTATATCTTCTTCTAAAATTCTTATGGTTTCATGACTTACATTTAAATCTTTTATCCATCTTGAATTAATTTTTTTGAGTGGTGAGAGATATGGATCCTGTTTATAAATTAAAAAGCTTCTGTACAGCCAAGGAAATAATCAACAGAACAAGTAGGCAACCTACAGACTGGGAGAAAATATTTGCAAACTATACAACTAATAAAGGGCTAATTTCCAGAATCTACAAAGCATACAAACAAATCATCAAGTAAAAAACACACAACCTCATTAAAAAGTGGGAAAAAGATCTGAACAGAAGCCTTTCAAAATAAGATAGACAACTGTCCAATAAACATATTAAAAAAATGCTCAACATCACTAATCAGCAGGGAAATACAAATTAAAACCACAATGAGATATCACATTATCTCAGTGAGAATGGCTTTTATTGAAAAGTCCAAATAATAGATGCTGGCATGGATGCAGAGAGAAAGGAACACTTATACACTGTTTGTGGGACTACAAATTAGGACAACCTCTATGGAGAACAGTATGGAGTTACTCAAAGAACTAAAAGTAGACCTACCATTCAATACAGTAATCCCACTACTGGGTATCTACTCAAAGGAAAGGAAGTCATTTCATCCAAAAAACACTTGTACCTGAATGTTTATTGCAGCACAATTCACAATTGCAAAGATGTGGAACCAACCTCAGTGTCCATCAATTCGTGAGCAAATTGACAAAATGTGGTATATGTATACCATGGAGTACTACTCATCTGTAAAAATGATGAGTAAATGCCTTTTGCAGAAACTTGGATGGATGTAGGAACAATTATCCTAAGTGAAGTATCTAAAGAATGGAAAAACAAGCACCACATGTACTTGCTATTAAATTAGAACTAACCTATGAGCACACATGTGCACAGAGGGAAGTAAAACTCAGTGGAAATCACACCGGGGGGGGGGAGGATGGGATAGGTGAAAACCTACCTAACGGGTACAATGACCACTATTTGGGTGATGGGCACACTTTACAGCCATGACGAGTGTTACAAAAGTTATTCATGTTGATAAAAATATTTGTAACCCCTTAATATTTTGAAATAAAAAAATTGCTGCCTTCAAGAGGCCCACTTAATTGTAAAAACTCTTATAGACTCAAGTTAAAGGGGTAGAAAAAATATTCCATGCAAATGGAAACCAAAAGTGAGCAGCAGTAGCTGTATTTATATCAGATTAAACAGACTTTAAATCAACAACAATAAAAAAGACAAAGAAAGTCATTATATAATTGCAAGGGGATCAAGAAAACAAGAAGATAAAACAATTCTAAATGTATATGCACCTAACAGCAGAGCTCCCAGATTCATCTATTTATCACAATACAATTCATAATTGTAAACATGGAATCAACCTAAATGCCCACAAATAGGTGTGGAGATAAAGAAAATGTGTTATATACTTACCCTGGACTATTACTCAGCCATAAAAAAGAATGAAATAATGTGTTTAGTAGCAACTTGGATATAACTGGAGGCCATTATCTTAAGTGAAGTATCTCAGGAACAGACAACCAAATATTTCATGTTTTTACTTTTAGGTGGGGTCTGAGCTATGGGTACACAGGGGCACACAGAGACGTATACTGGACATTGGAAACTCAAAAGTTGGGAGGGTAGAAGGTGGTTGAGGGATGAAAAATGATCTACTGTGTACAATGGTCACTATTCGTGTGACAGGTTCACTAAAAGTCTAGACTTAACCATGATGCAATTCATCTATGTGACCAATAATCACTTGTACCTCTAAATCTGTTGAAATAAAAAGAAAACTCCATCTGTCTTCATAAAATTAACCATTATTAATGCTTCTAATGTCTCCTTCCAGCAAAAATATTTTATGCAAACACAAATACATGCATTTTTTCCTTTCTGAAAATTTTTACCAAAAAAAAAAACCCACACACCCAAAGCTGTACACACTCCAGCATCCCACTTTTTAAATAAATCATATATCTTAGCTATATAGTTATAGCTCATGTAAAAAATACATTGCAGAGATAAAATCTAGTTAACCGAGTAATTGTGGGAGTTTTGAGACAGGACAGCAAGAGTCTCCAATGAAGCTAAGTAAAATAGGTCTTTGGGTGCAGCTTTTCACACTCATTTAAAACACACTTCACTGTGATGATTGATTCTTTCTGTTCAAAGCTAGAAGCACAGCCTCAGAGAAGTAGCCAAATGTCAGCCAGGGAATCTACACCTCGAGTAAATTTCTTTACAGGCTTTTGAATAAATTATTTTTCCTGGCTCCTGACAAATGTTTAAACAAGTTTTACATTAATCTTTAATATTAAAAATTAATCAGGATAAATGAAGGACTCATTACTGGAGCTGAGGTAGACTATTTTATCAGAAAGTTGACAATTTGAGATAATTATACAGAGTTTTAAATGTGGAAGAAAGAATTTGGAGTTTGTTCGGGAGGTGCTCTTTTCCCAGTCTATATTTACATGTTAGAGTGTAGAGACAGTAAGTCCTCACTTTAAATATTTAATATAGACTTACAAAAATGTGTGTTATTTGGTTCAAAATCCTTCAGTAAACTATTGAAATAATCTGGACCAAGGGATGCTTTCTCCTGGGTGAATATGAATAGGTGATAATACCAGAAACCTGGCGAGAATATGGGCACTATCTCCAGGGCTGAGCTAAAAGGGAAACATGTCTTGACTAGATAGAACAGGCCGCGTAGATATGCTATAAGAAGAAAATTTAACATAATTTTTAGACCCTAATGGGAGTTCCAAGGTAAGGGTGCTCCGAGGTTTGCACGAGCACTTTTACAGGTATGTGCAGGAGGTGAGAAATTCTAAACAATCATCTCCGTGAGGTGCCCAAGGCCACATTCTGGAAACAGATGAAGCTGGAGGGCAGGTACTTCCTCCTCCCACTAAAACTGAATAAGGCCACTTTTCACGCCAACAGTGACTCACAGAGAGGGGTCCTGGAGAGACAAGCTGACAGGAAGGAGAGATGAAAGCAGGTGTCTGCAGGAAAGGAGAGGCCACAGAGAAGTAGAAAACAGAAGAAGGGGACTCCCAAATGGAGAAGGGAGTAAATACCAGCATTACAGCAGCCAGAGCCGCGTGTCTGATTTCTCAAGATCTTTGCAGCTGAGACCCAAACCCACTTCCCACACTCTGCAGAAGTGTCTGAACAAGCTGCACCTTATTTATTTATTTATTTATTTATTTATTTATACATACATACATACATACAATGACTTTATTTATTTCTTTTTTCAGACAGACTCACTCTGTTGCCCAGGCCACAGTGCCCTGGCATCAGCCCAACTCACAGCAACCTCAGACTCCCTGGCTCAAGTGATCCTCCTGCCTCAGCCTCCCGAGTAGCTGGGACTACAGGTGCGTGCCAACACATCCAGCTAATTTTTTCTATTTTTAGTAGAGATGGAGTTTCACTCTTGCTCAGGCTGGTCTAGTCCAGGAGCTCACTAAATAATCACTTTGAACTGGGGGTGGAAGTGGAAGAAAGAGGAGTCAGAAGGAGAGAATAAACCACAAGAAGGGAGCAGTGTTTGCCACAGGCCCCTTCCTGAGACTTTTCTGTCCTTGTAAAATCCTCCTCGCTCACTGCTGCCCTGCCCAAAGGCAGGGACTGCATGAAAGCAAGGCGTGAGTTCCAGAGAATGGAATTGATGTGAAACGACAATTCCCACAAAGTCAGAGCGGAAGGAATGATTAGCACCAACGCTACACCTGCTTTAGAAAGTTATTTACGCCTCTGCTAGGCAGAACGGCTACAGAATTTGTGGCCCCAGTGCCAAATGAAAATGTGGAGTTCTTTCTTTAAAGATTATTAAGACTCAGGATGACGACAGCAGAGTAGTAGGATGTAGATCATTGACTTTGTTCTAATATTAGCCATATTAAAAATAATAGTTATATATGTATCCCACATGTATATATACACAGAATCTTAAACTGGTAGAAACTTTTAAAATATTATATATCATTATGATTCATTATCAACTATAAACAAGGCATCTTATTTGAGTTAATTAAATATTATTCTTGAGAGATCTGTAAAATTAACCTTAATTATCCGGATATAGATGTCTAGAATGTTACATAAAGCTCATATTATGTGGCCTGTGCCTACCTCTCCCTCATTATTGCCTGCCTTCAACTCTCCTGGAGCTGTAGTTCCCTCTGTAGATTGCTTGATGTCTACTGCATGGGCCAACTTCCCTGTCTGTGCAATGTCTTCCTCCCTGATCCTCCACCTCTCCTCCCCTTTGTGTGACTAACTGCCACGTATCCTTCTCTGTATCTGATTTTCCCTCCCTGACTCTGCCGTGCCTCTCACACTCTTCCTCTGAGCTCCTGTTGGACTCTGCTTCTCTTTCCTTCATGAGACTAATCACAACATTCAAACTAAACCTCATCATTTCATTAGAAATAACCTCCAATAAATTTTTCTAAAGTAAAATTACAATCCTAAACCACGGCTTAAAATAAGAAAAGAGATTTGTATGAACTGTTGCTGAGAAATTACTTTTGAATAGGAATGGTGAAATTATATGGGAAAATAAGAACCAGATGACTTGGTGAGTGTAGGAGAGTTTCAAACAGCCTTATTCTTCTAGGAGTGTACACCAGGATTTATTATGACAGTGGTATTTGAAAAGCCAAATGATAGTTAATTGGCTTCTCTGAATAAAGTATTTCATAGAAAATGTTCCTACTTGACCACACATTTCAGAATGAACCATCATGTGGCAATTTATAATAAGTAAAACTTAAATCTAAGAAAAATATACAATTTTTTATTTAGTATTTTAACAATGCACATTAGAGGCTAGTGACAGATATTGTTGCAAAAGCTTTATTCTGGAGGAGATGAGCCCAGCATGGGGTAAGTAGATTTCCTTCAAGTAGGTTCCATTTTACAATCTCATAGACTAGTCAGTATCTGCTTTAATAATTAAGCTTTTCTTAAAATGCTTACAGGCAGACACAACTTCTTTGAAATTGAATCCAAAAGAGGAACTATCAAGCTATTGACTTCTATGAAAAGAAATAGAATGAAAACAAATGTATTATGTACATGATGAAGGAAACAGTTGCTAACTGTGCTTAATGACAATGCTTGCTTTTCTAACACTTTCTATATTGACAGATTGTTGTAATATTTTCTCCCCTTCCATTCCTGGTGAGACAGATTCTGGCTGTACACATTCTAACACACTCAGGTTATTGGCAAGAAATATTGTCATTTCTATTTAAAGATCCAGTATCACTCTTTTCCTATGGTGCACACAGAATTTTTTTTTTTTTTTTTTTTTTTTTTTTGGTATTTCACAAGGAATACATGTCAAAAGGAGTCACATTAGCCAAAATAACAGTTAGGAGGAAAATGCAGTTTGGCTACTTTTTTTTTTTTTATTGGAAATAGATGGGCACATCATGTTATATGGGAGAAAAAGGTTTGTGAGTTTAAGAAAAAACAGATACATAATGTCGTGCATGTTTAATTCATTCTTTGTGGCAGTGAAAGGTTGTACTTCCTTTTAGTGTCTCAGAAAGGAAGAGAAGGAATAAATCTCACCACCAATTTCCAGTAAATGTCTAGGATAAATCTTTATTCCAATTTTTCCTATTGAAAAATTAATCCATTCTCCATGAAATGTATTTGGAGGGCATTAAATGGGGCCTGTTCTCTTTGAGGGATGTCTAGATAGTGCTGAGCTTAATTGCAAATGCCCAAGTACCTGGCCAGTACAACTTAACACAGAAATACCTTTGGTCAGTGCTAATGCTAGCTGTGTCTGCCTGTAAATTGCTAGGGACCAGGAACTGCTCTGTATTTATTTTATACCCCAGATCTTATTTGGGTGGATCTACAGGGCCTTAAGCATCCTGGAGGGAAAGGCCTATTCACAAGCCTAGTAACCTGAAATTTGGTACTTTAATGAGATGCAGTCTGAAAAAGGAGCACTCTCAACTACTCTGCCTGGACATCCACACCTGCAGTTCCCCTACCAAAGCCTTTGGCTCTGTAATAAGTGCAGTTAGAACCCATGGGCCAAAAGGCCACCCACACCAGCTCTGTGACTCTGGGTGGGCCTCTCTGCCTCCCCATGCCTCAGATTCTTCACCCTCAATTGGGTTCCCTTTAGAGGGGTATTGTGAGATTACAGAAGACAGCTCATATGTAGAATATAACATAGGATCAATTGTCAAGTAATGTGAGTTATGGTAGTTATTGCTAACAATCATTCTGTGCATACAACATAAATTTGTGAGATGCCAGCAACAATATCCAAAATCCCTGCCTGATTTCAATTCTGAACTTTTCCAAGTTCTCAAGGACTCCTTCTCGTTCTCTGAAGAAATAATTAGGAATGTGGAAGAAAGTGACCATGAACATCCCTGATAATTACCTTACCCTCGGGCTATCCATAAGGAACCCCTTATGCAAGGTGTGGTCTGTGATCTTCAGGGACCCCACCTTGCATAAAGCTCACTTCATTCAATCTCTGAGCTTTTAGAACTGGCTATAGTCTTGCATTCCTATTAGCTCATGGTGCCTTTAGAGACCAGACTGAGTCTTTGACATCTTCTCATAATCGATTGACCCAAGACAATCTTTTTTGTGGAAAAGGAGACAAGCCCCACAGCTAACAGATGGAGGTGATCTACACCAAAAAGAACCTACAGGGTGTAAATGGCCATGCTGGCTTGGGTCAATTTATAGTAAACAAAGTGCTGCTTGCTATTTCCCTTCAAGTTCTGAACCTACCCTATTGGACAAGATGCAGTTATTTGTAGTTTTGCAGTTATTTCCAATTTTTCAATTGGAAATTGGAAGTTACCTTCTACTTTGTACTGTCAGCTGAAAAATCATGAGGTTCATAAATTCAGAAAGGAGAGCTTTATTTCTCATAAAGGGTTGCAGCCAGCAGGTGGCCATTCTGACAACCTGAGAAGTGTAGCCTCTGGCCAGAAGCCATAAAGGGTCACTTGGAGAGAGAGAGGTAAAGAGAACAGGAATTTATGCTCAGCATGGTGGCCCAATATACATATTTAATAAGCTATAGGAGGAGTCATAAATATTTATGAAAGGAGAAACATGTGCATGCTCGATTGAGCGTCGTGCTGCTTCATGGGTCCCATGTTAAAAATCTGGTGATGTTAGTGTGATCTGAGTGTGGTTTTCAGCCCTGTGACATCAAAAGGTGAAGCAGAGGACACAAAAACCCTTTGTGTGCAGCCTCTGTGGATAGTCAGAACCACTCGTGGTCAGTGGTCTCTTATCAGGAAGGAAAGCTGGTCAATTATTGTGCTGAAAATGCAAGAAGGAGGAGCAGTCATGAGGTTGGCAGGAATCACCCATGGAACAAGTCTTCTGAAAGGGCTGGTTGTGTTTAACCCTCAGGAAAGTAAACCTAATGTTGGTTAGTGAGGGAGGGGGTGCAAGGAGGTATGTCGGACCTCCCATCCAGTCACGGTTAGGAATTCAGTTTTAAGGTTTCTCTAGGGTTCCCTTGGCCAAGAGGAGGATCCATTCTGTCAGTTGAGGGCCTTAGGATTTTTTTTGTTGTTGTTATTTCTCAGTATGACGGCCAGATGTGCATGTGCTCACTGTGTGGTGCACATTTTAACTATCGTCATCTTTCTTTTTGATATATGAGCCTAAGTAATAATAAAAGTCACCACTGAAATATTTAGGGATCCAATACTTGAGTTTCTGCCTCACTCATTCTCCAAGATTGCTGTGGGCTATTTCTATAGGATCTGTACAAGTTGTGTGTATGAACATGGGGGTGGGAGGTAATATTGTTGATATTGGGTAAATATAATTAAAAACAAAATTGATATTGGGGTAAATATAATTAAAAACAAAATCTTCTCCCAGATCAGGAAAAAAACTCACAAATGTAGCAGAGAAAGAAAATAGTTCTATTATTGAATTAGCATTAAACCAGAATGTGGTGCATATCATTTAACAATCCACTAGGAGATTGCAAAGAAATGAAGAAATCTCACCCTTTTATACAGCCAAGCAGATACAACTTATTACAAGTATGTTCTCAGGATAAACAATAACTAGTCCTCAAGTTAGGGGACTTATCAGCACCCTTTGTCATACATGATTCATACTAGATTCACCTGGTAATTGTGATGGTAATCTGTGTTAGCAAATTGGCTTTATTCCAAGGACAAATAAATTACTCATGTATTTATAACAGGAGGTAGTTTTGCAACTGGGAGACTGGTGTCCACAGAAGTTTAGCTCCTCCCTCCCACAGAGAGTGGGCAATAAGAGTGTTATCTAACTTGGTGATTACATTTCAAAGGGCAGCACCAAGTTCTTCCAGACAGACACGATGAGGTATCAAAGTTAGCAAAAAGTCTTATTTAGCATGTGAAAATATTTTATATACCTTTCAAATATGCAGAGAAAGAAACTACAAATTTTCTCAAGTAAGTGCTCTTAGAAATAAAAGGGAAAGTTGTCTCTTCCTTTATTTTTAATAGGGAGAAATAAGCCTCTCATTTTTAATTTGTATTTGCCCTTACATTGACTGGTAGAGACAACAAAATACAATTTAAAGTACTGAATTCAATTCAGTTCAATAAAGATGTTTTAAAGGTATTTAAAAGTTGAATTGGAATTAAATCTTTTATACATGTAATCTATTTCAGATCAACCATTTGCTTTTGTAAAAATTTCAAAAATAAACAGCATACAGTTAATTTGGTACCAGAGTCTGGAAATAATTATAATGAAAAGTACAAGCACAGAATAGAACCTGAAAATCCATTTTGTTGGGGCCAGCTTTGAATTTAGCCAATAGTTAACATGCGATCAATAAATTATACTATAAAAAGCATTTAAAAATATACTTTGAAAAGACAGTATTGCTAGTAAATCATCTAACATTAAAACATCACTACACACACGGTGTGCTGGCGCCACTGCTTGCTTCTTGCTTGACCACCTATTGCTTAACTGTTTTTGTTTTTGTTTTTTAAGAGCTTGTTTTGCAGAACTAGAAGAACACTGAACAGACACAAAAGGGCATATAGCCCCTCAGCACCTGCTGGACCACATTCCGAGAAGTCAGATAAAATCAGCCCAACAGAAAACAACTGCTCTGGAAAACCACCACCTTCCATCATCATTTTGCAACTACAACTGCTCTGTTCTCTATAGCCCCAATAAAAGCCCAAGTCACTCATCCTTGGTGCTGGCATTCCTTCTTCCTTTCACGCTATTCCCTTTCCTCCCTTGGAAAGTAAAAATCCCTTGCTTCAAAACCTATCTTAATCTCTGAGTTGAGAATTCTTTCTCAACCAATGGTACGAGTCCCCTAACACCCTTAAGCCATTCCTCTGTTGAGCAGACACAGAAGACAACTGGAACTCAAGCTCCAAATCATAAAACCAAATTCTGTGGTAAATTTCCAAGTTCGGGAGATGCATGAATGTGTCTGAATAATGGAGAATTCAGAAAGTCAAATCCCTACTCTTCAGTTTTTATGGTGAATACTGATTTCCTTCTGGCCTTTTGAAATGTGTCACAGGAGAGTTATGATTAATTATTCAGAAGGCCAAACATGCCCTTTGCCTGTTATCATTATGGAGTGCAAATTACACAGATCCAGAAAAATAAGATAGTAACTGGAAATAAAGCCAAGAACAATGGTTACTGTTACTGGAAATATCTTAAAAGTTAGGAAATACAGGGTAGGGAACTTTCTCTTTTAAAATTAAATTTTCCCAATGCTAAGCCCCTTATGCAACACATTTCTTCTTCTTCATTTGAAGGAATGATTTCTTAATCAATGGTGCTTGCATAAAAGCAGCTTTGAGCTTTCAGAAGAGAATGGAACTGTTTCAAAGCAAGCCTGCTGCTCAGAATACAGTCTTGTCTCATTAACATAACGGTCCCCAGCTGAGCAGGGGCATTAGCCAAGGTCAAAAAAGAAGACTGAGTATTCATTAAGGTATTTCTTTTTTACCAAAAACACATTTTTAAATCAATCTCTTAAAAAATTTTACCTATACTATAAACTCATGACCATCTATTCTTCAAAAGCTAAATAATGATCCACTTTACTTTACCTTGTCTGAGAACAAAATAACAATATTTTTTTTCTTCCAGAGGAGTAGTGAGGGCTTTCAGAAATCAGTGGGAGGTCTTAAGTTGCAGAGGGTCTGGGTGAAAACCATAGAGGGGAATGTATCTGCCATGGTGAGGTGTTTTTTTTTTTTTTTTTTTTTTTTTTAGTGATTGTTGTTTATATCAAATCTAAGCATAGGTAGTTAAGAAATTGTCAAAAAATATACATTGACCCTTGAACAAGGTATGGCTGAGGCACACTGATACCACCCCGGCATTAAAGAAAAGCTGTGTATTGCTTGTTTTTACAGCAAGCATTGCCTAACAGTTTGTATAACTTTTGATTCTCTAATAACTTAATTACTAATATCCTACTGTTGACTGGAGGCCTTCCTGATAACATAAGCAATTGATTAACACATATTTTGTATGTTATATGTATCATATACTGTTTTCTTCTAACAAAGTAAGATAGAGAAAAGAAAATACTATTAAAAAATCACAAGAAAGAGAAAACATATTTACCATTCATATAAGTGGAAATGGGTCATCATAAAACTCTACATCCTTGCCTTCACGTTGAGTAGGCTGAGGAAGATGAGGAAGAAGAGGCATCAGTACTGTTGTCTTGGGGTGGCAGAGGCGGAAAAGGTGGAGGAGGTGAAAGGGGAGGCAGGACAGGCAGGAACACGGTGTAATTTTATGGAAATAATTTCTGTCTCATTTTTTGGTTTTTCATTTCTCTAAAAATGTTTCTATATGGGACAAATCCTCCTTCTACTATTTTCTTTAGTGCCAGTGCCCGTATCATAGAAGAGTCCATGTCTCAAAAGCAGACTTTAATAAGGAGAACCTTTCTGCTAGGTTGCCTAATGCCAGTTTGGTTTACGGCTTCTGTGTCGTCTTCCCCATTAGCCGGCATTGGCTCAGGAGCACTCGGCTCCACCAAGTCATTCCTCGCCCATTCCTCGGGTGTGGGGTCTACTAGCTCTTGACTTCCTTCAGGATCCATGTCTTGAAAAACTTCACCCCTCACATTTTCTGCTATGTCCACAATCTCTTTCATGATGTCCCTGATTGACTCTGTCCCAAACCCTGTGAAGACACACAGAACATCTACACACAGTTTTCTCCAGCAGAAATTTATTATTTCGGGCTTGATAGCTTTCATGATTTTTTCTAAAAGAATGATAAAATCTTCAGTGTTGTAATTATTCCAAACTGTTATGATGTTTTATCAAGGTTCTCGTCCATAGCATTAATTCTTTCTATAGTGTACTGTGTGTAATGAGCCTTAAAGGTCCTTATGACCCCTGATCTAGAGGCTGAATTAGAGACATTTTGCTTGGGGGCAAGTAGACCACTTTGATGCCTTTGGTGTTGAACTAATGGGGTTCTTGGTGGCCATGGGCATTGTCCAATATAAAAAAAAAAAAACAAAAAACTTTAAAAGTCAGTCCCTTACTGGTAAGGTAATTTCTGACTTCAGAGACAAAGCGATATAGAAAAAGTATTCCTTTGTCTAGGCCTGCTGGTGTTTATCTTTCTGCTTTAAGGCTTAGGGGTTAGCAGATTTATAAATAAGGGAGATTTTGATTATAAGCTTGCCTGCATTTTCACAAAACGGTAGAGCTAGCTTATAACTTCCTGCCTAAAATCCTGGTGCTCACTTCTCTTTCTTACTAATATATGTCCTTTGTGGCATTATTTTCCAGAACAGGGAATTTTGGTCTAGAATAAAAACTTCTTCAGGAAGATATCCTTTCTCCTCAATGATTTTCTAGTGGCCCGTGGGAACTCACCTACTGCCTCTTGGTCAGCAGAAGTTGCTTCCCCTGTTATCTTACATATTTTAAAAGCAAAACTTCTTTCTAAAGTTACTAAGCCATCCTTTGCTTGCATCAAATTCTCCAGCATTAAATTGATCTGTCACCTTCCTTTTGTTGTAAACTGTCATATTATGACTGCTTTTCTCAAGTCATATTAAAGTCTATGTCTTTCTTGTAGCAATATTGCACACACATAAAAGCTACATTTTCAATACAAGACAAAAAGGTATTTTACAAGAAGCTTTTAATGTCTGCTGGCATAGCTGCAGCAATGGCTTCACAAATTTCCTTTTCTTTCTTCACAGTGGTCCTTATGCAGGATTCGTTTACCCTGAAATGGCAGGCCACTGCAGCTGCAGATCTCAATCCATGGCACATATCAAGCAATTCAACTTTTTCCTGTCATCTCATGACTTTTCTTTGCTTCTTGGGAGCACTTCCAGCATCACTAGTGGTACTTTGTATCAGAGTTTATAGCATTGCACTAAACACAATAAAAAAAATAGGCAAAAGCTGCAAGAGATCATTTTTTACTATGATACAAAATCTACTGGAGAGGAACTGCTCACTCAGAAACTGTTAGCATCACATGGGTTTTTAAGAAGATATTCACAACACTTGAGCTTTCAATAGCACGACAGCAACAGGAAGTGACTGTGAACTTGTTACAGTAGTATAGTATATACTGTAGTTAATTTTATGCAGTTATGATTTAATACTACATCATTTTGTTTATTTACATTTCTCTCAACTGCAAAGGGTGCTTGCATGGTCTGTGTTTGTGTGCATATGTTTTGATAAATTTTAACTTTGTATAATACATTTATATATATTTTATGATAGTAAATGATAAAAAAGACTAGTATCTACCTATATTTTATGCATTCATGACATGTCTTTTTCTTAATTTTTTCAATATTCCTAGGCTATGAGGTTCATCTGCAGATTTCTACCATCATTGCCTAATTTTTTCTCATTATTTCTTTCCTCCTACTAGATTTATTTCATTATTCTTTTATCTAGCTCAGATGATTTATTTTATTTACTTTGAATGTGTCGTGAACTCAGAGAACACAGAAGTACAATGTTCAGGTCATGGTGACTGAGCAGCAGTTTTAGTGGGAAGATGGGCACAGAAACCACCTTTGTGCCAGGGTGATGTGGAGGATGCCAGGAAGGGAGTGGGAGTCCATGGTTATCAGCACACCGTACATCTGGATGCATGAATGGGACTTTACATTCCCAGCCTTGTAGAACATGGATTTTGTAAGTACTTCCTTTAAATATTATCAGAAAAATATCTTTGACAATTTTTTGAAAATGTTATCTATATATAATCTAGTATGTTATATATGTGAATTTATTTTTTTAATTTTTTAAAGCAAATAACTATAAGGTTTTAATGCAAATCTGGTGGTAGTCACAATCAATTGAATGGTTAATTGGACCTCTATAATTAGGTAAGTTTTCTTTGCTGGCATCATTTTTCCCTTACTCATCTACATTTTTGAGATCCTAATATGTAAGCATGTATCTATTTTGTATGTTACATTTTTTTCTGGTTTTCTTTCTTTTTTTTAATTTCAGCTTATTATGGGGGTACAAAAGTTCAGGTTATGTATATTGCCCAATGCAGTAATCCAAAGTCATATTAAGAAGGGGATATTTCACAAGGATTCTAAATGATTTTTACATGATTAAAATAATTTTGACAGCACTAAATTGGAAAGACTTAAACATCAAACTCATCAATCCTAGTATCTATCTCTGGATCAGGAAGTCTTTGCACATACAGGTGTAGATGTAGATTCCCTGTGAAGTTCCCCATGAAGTAAAGTAGGCCCCACGGTGGTGCTGATGGCTGGGCAGTGAGGGCTGCCTCTCTGCTCAGAGTCTAGAAGCAACAGGGCAGTTTGGGGAAGGCCAAAAGCACAGGAAGGGAGCAGACGGGAAATACGTAATGTCAAATCAGGACTT
Source organism: Varecia variegata (assembly GCA_028533085.1). Lineage (NCBI taxonomy): Eukaryota > Metazoa > Chordata > Mammalia > Primates > Lemuridae > Varecia > Varecia variegata. The sequence continues at coordinate 171,679,772 of CM052439.1, forward strand.
TTTTTTTTTACATTAAGTGTTTACCCACTCCTATCCATATAAATACACTCTCCAGGAAATGTTAAAAAAATAAAGTCTAAGCTTCAGAAAAATGGTCTTTCAGAGTTTTCAGTCAAGAAGGTCTTCTTATCTTCTTTTAATTTCTGTTTTTTTAACCAAATGTATGTAAATATTACTCCTTTTTGCTTACAGGAGTTCATGTTTTCATTGCTTTTAGTTTTTCAGCTCCAATTATGCTTACTATTTCTACAAGTGTCATTTACATCCTTGGCTACTTATCATCTATAAAAAAAGAAATATTAATATTTTAGGATGTAGGAATTTACAATAAATCTTTTACCAAATCCTCCTCAATTCTCTAAACTCTCTACTTTGCTCTAACTCCAAGATCACCACTTGAGTTCTTCCCTTGTTTTTCTTTGGAAAACTTAGTTTCCTGTCTCTCTACCCACTCATCTCACCTACCCTTAAGCCTGCAGCCACAGTGACAGTTCTAAATTGTAAACCTGATCTTGTCCTTACAGTACTTAAAATTGTCTTTCAAAAGCTTCCTACTGCCCCCAGGATGAAATCTGCTCTTTAATAAGAGTCTGACTTTCATGACCTGCATCCTCTTAACCTGTCAGTTCATCTATGTCTCTCATTTCCTCCCCTCAGCTCTCAAGGCACCCTACAGGACTTATCCTGAAAGTACTAAGCTCTTTTAAAGCTTGGATACATCTCTAGGAAAAACTCACCAATACACACACACACACACACACACACACTCTCACACACACACAGGAAAGAAAAAAAAAGGAAAGGAAGTATATCTTAGTGGTTAAGTTACACAGAATGAAATCTGACTGCATGGATACAAATACTGGCTTTGTCAACCAGGGCTGTGAGACCTTTGTCACCTTACCCTCTAGACCTGTTTCTTTATCTGTATATAAGGATACTGGTAGTGTAAAATGAGTTAAATTATGCTTAATATGCAATATGTACTATTAATATGTAAGTGTTGCTATTAAGTTATTCATTGACTGTTTACTATGTAACTGGCCCTTTTCTAAGTGGTTTTACTTGTATTAATTCATTTAACTCCCAACATAGGCTCAAGTAATCCTCCTATGTGCTCAGGCAGCTCCCACATAACACTTGCTGTCATATTATGTCCTGCTTTTGTGACTGTCCCAATAGGTAGTAGGTTCCCTGCGGAACTAGAGCATGTATCATGTTTACCTATGTATCCCTCAACATCTGAACAGTGCCTGGTATTTAGTATGCTTTAAATAAATGGACTTGATTTCACCCTGGCACATCCTAGAACAATACTTTGAAAAAGTATTTTTGGTTGTCTGTTTATTTTTATCATTCACCTTTTTCTCATCCCTCTGATCTTCTACCCCAAGGTCACTGGTACCTTCCACTTGCCAAATCCAATGTTTTGGCAGCATTCAACCCAGCTGACTACTCTCCATCTTTCTGAGACATTCTTCTCTTGATTTGGAGTTGAAGGTGATATAAGTTAAGAAGAATAAGTTTTGAAGTACCACAGTTGATAACCTAGTGCCTCACATGTCTTCTTTTGGTATAAAAGCCTCTGCTAGCTGTTGTAGCTTGAATTGTTTGAAACAGTATAGTGGGGAGTCTAACAATAAATGAGCTCAATTTAGAAAATAAAACTGTTCTAGGTCCTAAGCACCCGTGGACAGTAACTTTTGCAGAGAATAGGCTGGCCAACAGCATCTCAAGAGAACACTACGGTGGCACGTGTACATGTACTTTTAAGCCCAAATTTATTATTGTCTTCTCTCCTTCAGGGCATTTTCCCACTAACTAATTCCTTTGACAATAAACTTATAATTCAATCTTAGTCCCACTCAATCATCCCTAGTGGGCCAGCAACTCACTAGTGCTACTTCACATTACTTGCAAAATTAAGCATAGTTTCAAATCCTGTAATTAGCCAAAAAAAAAAAAAAAAAAAAAAAAAAAGACACCAGTGGTCCTCAAGTCCTCAAACCAAACTTCCTACCAAAATGCCTGTGGGGGGCTTCAATCCCACAGTAAAGTCACTGAATCAGACTTTCTAGGAAGGTAAGGCTGAGATATCTAGACATGTACAGACTGTAAAGGCTCCCAAGGAGATTCTGATGAGTTGTTCTGGTTAAGAACATCAGATGAAGGTGTTCACATAAACACTTTCTAAGATTCTACACTAAGCTAGCTGGGGGATTCCAAAGACTGAAGAAACAATTCCCCCCTAGCAAAGGGACACAAACACAGGAGCACAGGTGGCCATTCTTTTAAGAGAAGTTTAAGAACCATCACAGTTATAGCACGTCTGTAAAGTGATGAGGAGTCTTTGGTTGCTATAAGCTACCTAGTACCAAAAAGTGAAAAAGAGAGTTTATTACACAGTAACAGTCCTACAAGATATCAAGTTCCTCAATCTTTAAGATGACAACAACATCCACACAAAAATACAAATAAAAATCTGGGTGCGGTGGCTTACACCTGTAATCCTAGCACTCTGGGAGGCTGAGGCAGGAAAACTGCTTGAGCTCAGGAGTTCAAGGCCAGCCTGAGCAAGAGTGAGATCCCATCTCTACAAAACATAGAAAAATGAGCTGGGCATGGTGGCATGAGCCTGTAGTCCCAGCTACTCTGGAGGCTGAGGCAGGTGGATCGCTTGAGCCCAGGAGATGGAGTTTGCAGTGAGGTAGGATGATGCCGCTACACTCTAGCTGGGGTGACAGAGTGAGACTCTGTCTCCAAAAAATAAAATAAAATAAAATAAAATAAAGATAAAAAATGTTTTAATAAAAATACACTATATTTACCTATCTTTTCCCTGGGATGCTTTTGGCCATTCAAACATTATACAATGCTCCTCTATGTTAAATAGTAAGATGCCCCTTCATTTATAAAAGAAAACAGTTAAGACATACTATTACACAAGAACTCTAGGGTAGGATAAATCTGTACCTACTCTACTGGAGATATGCTAAATTCGCCTTCTGATTTCAGTTAACAGTATTAACTCTAAAAGGAAATAAAAAGAGAGAGAGAAGACCCACCATTAAACTAGGGGTAATAGTAAATTAAGCCCTAACTCAGAAGCACAGCAGTTTAATGTCAGAATTTAAAGTTAGACTACACGGGTTTAAATTTGGGAAAATGGCCATTTATTAGATGTGTAACTCTGAGCAAGATGCTTAACTGACCTGATCTTAGATTTCTCATCTTTAAAATGGAGATAATAGTATCTAACTGGTAAACGCAATTAGGCAGTGCCTGAAACAGTAGTACTAAGTGGGCTTTTTTGTTGTTGCACTTTTTGAGAAAGAAAAGCAAAGGCAATTCAATTACAGTTGCACGTTTCTTGATGGCTATTTCATTCTAATGCTGAGTAAACTGATCTTAGAATACAAGTGAAACTGCCTACACTCTCAAAAAGAGAATACCAACGAACATTTTCAATACACTCAAACAATTTACTAGCCGACGTCTGCTCTTCCACAGATGATTATCAAGAGTAAAGCTCATTCATCCGGTTTTCATAGGCACATTGTCTAACTCTGTGGAACTGTCAGGAAAGATTTAAATTCAAACCCAAACCATACTTTAGGCTTTTGGACTGCGACCAACTAGTAGTTAAATTAAGTGTATTCTTCTCCATCCAACTCACTAATGGAAAATTAAGCCTTAAAGAAAGTAACGATGTTAAATACTACACTAAAAAATAAAATCACTGAATATATTTACTTTACCCTTCTATCTCTGGGGTTCAGAACTGTACCTGGCAAACACAAGGCATTCAATATGTGTATCTTTTAAATGAGTAAGTCCCCCAAAATTATATGGGGAAGGCAATACAGTTACTACCCAGTGCTGTGAAAATGTGGTGATGAAACCTTATCGTCGCTAATAACTTATACCACTTCCCAGGAACCACACACTGTCCTGGGTGCATCAGAGAAATACCCCTCATCCCTACAATCTAAAAAGCAAACGCTACTTCCCAGGTTTCTCCGCGGAGGTTCCAGGCACCGGCAGGGCCAGGGGCCGGCGCAGAGGCGGAGGCAGGACTCATCGCCCGCGTCCGGCAGGGTCCGCGCTCGGAACGCCCCGAGTCTCCAGAGCGAGCCCCTTCCCGACACGGCCCCGTCCCATGTGCAGTTAACCCAGGTCTGGAAAGTGTCCAGAACCAAAGGCCCCGCAGGGTAAAGGCCCCACACCGCCCCGCAGGCCTCGCCGCGTCCCCAGGCAGGAGGCCGACGCGCTCCCGGGGGCCCCAGCCGAACCCCGCAGCCCAAGCCCGCAGCGACCCCACGGAGCTCGAAGGGAAAGCGCGCCCTGCACGACCACCGGCCGCTTTCCCGTCAAGCTCGCGCCGAACAGGCGGCCAGGACCCGGGTACCGCAGCGCCCGGGGCGCTAAAATGCGCGCGCTGGCCTGGGACTGCTCCTGCCAGGGAGACCTCGGCCAAGCCAGCGCCTGCGCGCACGGCCGCAGTGCGCATGCTCGCCACCAGGACCAATAGGAAGCTCGGCCCGAGGAGGACTGGGGGCAACCTTAGCACGCCCGGCGTGGGGTCACAGCCTCCCCGAGTTACGCATGCGCCGAACTGATCCGCCGCCCTGCCCTGGCCTGCCTGTGGCGGTGCGTTCAAGACTTCAGCACCTGGACAGCGCGGCTCCTCCTCAGGTGGCGCCACCTCGCTGAGCCAGTTCTTTGGACGCTGGGCTGCGGGATGTGAGGTCCTTTCATTCCTAAGAGGGACGTGGCCTCCAGGACCTACCTCCCTGTGAATCGCAGAGGTTCTTGAGGGCATCTAAAATGGTGAATCCTTTCCAGAATATTTTTCATTTACTTTGCCCATATCCATCAGAGGAATCATTCTGTGTCAGCTATAGCCTTACAAAATGTATTTCTTCCAATAATGAGACTTGAGTAAGTAGAAATTTCTCCTTGATCCAGGGGCAGCAGAATGACTGTTGTCTTAGCAGGCATGAAAGCAGCATTAATCTATTTGTACATCTCCATCCCAGTTCTTGGGTGACCAGGTGCATTGTCAATGAGCAGTAGTATTTGGAAAGGAATCTTTTTTTTTTTCATTTTTTATTTTTTTCTGAGCAGTAGGTCTCAACAGTGGGTTGAAACTATTTAGTAAACCATACTATAAACAGATGTGCTGTCATCCAGGCTTTGCTTTCTCATTTATATAGCACAGGAAGAGTAGATTTACCATAATTCCTAAGGGCCTTGGCATTTTTTGAACGGTACAAGAACGTTTGTTTCAAATTAAAGTCACCAGCTGCAGTAGCCTCTTACAAGAGTCAGCCCGTCCTTTAAAGCCCTGAAGCCAGGCATGGACTTGTCCTCTAGCTGTGGAAGTCCCTAGTATCTTCTTCCAGTATAAGGCTGTTTCTTCTACATTGAAAATCTGTTGTGTAGTATAGCCACATTCATCAATTATCTTAGCTAGATCTCTGGGTAGCTTGCTATAGCCTCTACATTAGCGTTTACTGCTTCACAGTACACTTTTATGTTCTAGAGATGGCTTCTTCCCTTAAACTTCATGAACAAATCTCTTCTAGCTTCAAACTTTTCTTCAGAAGCTTCCTCACCTCTCTCAGCCTTCACAGAATTGAAGAGAGTCAGCACCTTTTTGTAGATTAGGCTTTGGGTTAAGGAAATGTTGTGGCTGTTTTGATCTTCTATCCAGACCACTAACACTTTCTACATATCAACAATAAGATTGTTTCACTTTCTTATCATCTGTGTGTTCACTAAGATAACAGTTTTAATTTTCTTCCAGAAGTTTTCATTTGCATTCACAACTTGGAATAACTGGTGCAAGAAGTCTAGCTTTCAACCTATCTAGGCTTTTGACCCACCTTCCTCAGTAAGCTTAATCATTTCTAGCTTTTGATTGAAAGTGAGAGATATACAATTCTTCCTTTCACTTGAACACTTGGAAGCCATTGTAGGCCATTGTAGGGCCATTGTGTGTTGGCAGAGCAGCCAGAACACACACATTTGTCAATTAAGTTTGCAGTCTTATATGGGTGCGGCTTGTGGTACCCCAAAACAATTACAATATAACATCAAAGATCACTCATCACAGATCACCATAACAGATGTAATAATAATTAAATTTTGAAATATTACAAGAATTACCAAAATGTGACACAGAGTCACAAAGTGAGCATATGCTGCTGGAAAAATGGTGCCAACAGACTTACTCAATGTGGGGTTGCCACATACCTTCAATTTGTAAAAAAAATGCAATATCTGTGAAGTGCAATAAAGTGAAGTGTAATAAAACAAGGTATGCCTATAAACACTTTCACTTAGTCAAGTTTTTTCAGTTAGTCAAACCACGTAGAAAAGCTAATTACTTGCCATCAAAACCTGTACTTTGTTTAGAAAACTAGAAAATATGCTATTCCCTCATTTTGATCTTTTCACCCACAATACTGATGAAATGTCTTAATTCATGTCACTGATAAAATGTCATACTTGACTTATGCTAAACGTAGTCTTTATTTTCTTTATTAACGTCAAGATGATTTGTGATTTCTTAGACTAAGATAATTAACATTTTAAATTTTTATGTTTTATTAAAGTCTGGGAAGTCTTTACAATTGAGCAGTGTTTGTCTTTCTTTTCCATAATGATCTAAAAGAGGAGTCATGTGGCAGAGTGTTTGAAGTATAAGAAAATGGTTAAGAAATTTAACCATTTAATGGAAAGGGAAACAGGAAGTTTCTGGAAGGGCAGGCTTTTACTGACCTACCTAAAAAGTTGTGATACTATTTTAGATATTATATTGGTAATAATGATCACAATAACACATGTTAGAAGCTCTCATTAAAGAACAAATTCCATTCCCTTTTTAGAGAACCAGTTGTATTAGCTTGTTATTTAATATCAAATCAAATCTACATAAATATGTAAGATGACTGAATCTCAGTTACAGCGAATGTATAGTGTGGAAAAAATAAAGAAAAATGTCCAGATTCAATCAATAATTTTGGGATAAGTAAAAAAAATTATCTTAATAATCAGCAGAAATACAAAGAGAGTTGTTAAGGAGGAAGGAAAGCTCCATTACTGATGATCCAGAAGAAAACAACAGGTGGATCTCTTTGAAATGGACTGGAGATTTAAAAAGACTGACACATCTTACTTTCACCATTCTTTGTAATCCCTATTTTCAACTATTTTTAATTAGCTATTTTCTCAGGGAAGTGAGATCATCCAGATATATCACTAAAGGAAGCAGGCACACTATGTTATGTGTTTATCTCTTCCCTGTGCCAAAAATACTCTTAAAAACAAATTATGTGCTTAAGGATGTACCTACATGCTGCTTTAATGCCTTAAAGTGTTAACTAGTTAATAACCCTTTTCAAGTAATTCTGTAAGGTAGTATTACTAAAAAGAAGTAAATTTTTAATGAATAATACCTAAGATAGACATGCTGTAAAGCTTACCTTCAAGTAAACAGAAATTGAGGAAACACTTTCAAATTAGACTGTAAAGTTGAGCTCCTGAGTTCAGAGTGAACTATGTGCTCTCAACACAGTGAAAAATCAGTAGAACATAGAAAAATTGTTTTGCAAGCCATTAATAGCTCAACATAGACATTGTTTTTGTCTACCCTAATTGATCCTAATTTGTTTTCCATTTGTTAAAAAAAAGACATTATTGGTCTGCCCATAGTTTTCACAATGAACTTCACTGTTTTCTCTCTCCTTAGAGTCATGATCTCATAGTGATATGATCTTATGTGAAATCCACTTACTTATCACTTATCTACAAGTACTCTTATTTCTACAAGGTCATTTATGAGCAAATACTTTTTAATAAAGGAGTCTCTTAAACATGCTTAAATTCTTCTGACTTGAAATGCTTTGAAGATGTGAGCTAAGCATGTTTAAAATTACTGTTTAAAAATATCAATAATTAACTTTATAGTCATTAACAGTAATTTACCTGGAGGAAAAAAATCCTCCCTGTGCTTAACTCAGGAGAAATCATTTCTGCTTATCATAAAGAAAGATCTTTGTGGAGCTTGTCACCTATCCCTGGGAGGAGGTGCTGATTGTTCACCACCCCAGCACAGACAGGCTGGGGTGACATTGTTGGGCTATGCCCTGGGTCAGCGAGAGTCCTTTTGGCAAAGTCCACAAAACAAAGTGCCCTGAAAGTGTGAATCATCTGCTCTGATGTCATTTTCTAATGCAGAAAATTCACAAACAGCATTGGAGGTCACAGAACAAGCAAAATAAAAACAAATGGGGATTGGGAATAAAATATATTTGTGTAGGAAAACCTTAGACTTTAACACAGAAAGAAGGAAGGATTATAAAATAAAAACAAATACCAAGAGTAGACTGGTCATGTATTGTATCATTAGGGAAGATGCTGGACAGGGTGTGTCACTGTGAACAGCAGACTGTCCTTAGAGTCAGCAAGCACAGGGCTAAGACCAAATTTCTGATTCACAAAGTTTAAACTTGCTAGAGGGATGAGACATAAACTTAAAGCATGTCAATCAAATAATGAGATATGTGGCGCTGTACAATGACTCACTCCTTCCTAATGTTCAGAGTTCAGACCTGATTTGGCCTTACCAAAGGGCATTGTGAAGATTTTCTAGGTCGAGTGGGGCAGATGCATTTTAGAAATATAAGTAGCCTCCCTGTGCTATTTATATTGTGCCAGGTACACAGGAGACTCCATCTACACATCATCTGTAGTTCTCCCCACATTTTTCCAAGGCACATGGTATTGCCCTCATTTTACAGACTAGAAAACTGAAGTTCAGGGAGATTAAACACCTGCTGGGCCCCAAGAGCAGGCTGGGTTTTGAAAACAGATCTAACTTCAGAGCCGGCATTCTTCCCCCATCACTTGCTCCTGGCCTCCCCTTGTTTAGTGAAAATGTTTTAAGGGACACTAACATAACAACCTTCCTTAGTCTCTCTACCCGTGTCCAGGTTTTTAAAAGTACACTGGATTACCATTATAAGGCTGGCCTACCATGGATTTTACTATTGAAGAGGAATACAGGGAAATTGAAAAGGTTCAGAGACTGTTTGATTGTTAAAGATTTGAACAGAAGATGAATGAACTAGGATTATTAAACCCAAAAATAGACAACTCTGTGTAGCAAATTTAATAGATCTCTTTATGTATGTATACATTTGATGAAAGTCACCAAGGGATCCCTTTCTCTGTTGCTCTAAAAATAGTGTAGTATTATTTTTCATTCATTAGTCAAGCCCCAAGTGCCTGAGAGTTGAGGAGTCATGAGTCTCTTTCAGTCTTCAGATAAAAGCTCTCTACTTGTTATTAAGTCCGTTAAAACATCAGATTTTAAACTTGCATATTTCAGATTAGAATGGATTAATGAGCTCTTCTTGTTTATCAGTTGTTCTCTTCCCCCATAAAAATACCATGAAGGCAAAGAAGCAAATGTGTGCACCCTCAATCCTAGGGAAATATGTCCAATTAAACATGAAATTCACACCAGTGCTACATAAATAAGGTCTGCCTCATTCTACATTACACAGGACCTCAGTGGGTTGCATAGAAATGTGCCATCATTGATACATAAAATCAGGGGAATGGTTAAGTATTCATTGTCTGAAGATTAGTTCTAAGAAGAGCAAGTCCTAGTTTATACTTTTATCTGTCTGGGCATAATTATAGCATGCAGTTTGCTACTCAAAAATGTTCCTGTTTGGATTATAGGTTATGTTGTTACTCTACTTATAAAATGCTCAGGTCCAGGTGTCTTCAGCCAATTTGTTCCAAATTGCTTCAATATTTTTTTCCAGTAAGTGTCATGTCACGATTAAACATTCAAGACTGTACTTTGGGAAATTATCTCCAGGTGCTTCCACCTTGTCTTTACCCTGGTCCAGATCAGTCCCTTAGTTTCTCAGAACCACTTTCTTCCCCAAATAGCTGGGATTCAAGGGCTAAGTAGTGACATGGATCATTCTCTAGTTGAATGCAGAAAAGGACATTAGGTAAGAACCAAATAATGTTATAGTTCAGTATATTCCTTCAGTTAAACCTTACTTTTGTAAAAGTTAAGAATCTCAAACTATATTGATATGTATAAAATACTTCCAAAATTTTTGAATTCCAGTTAGTTTTACAATTATTTTTCTTAATCTTTCCCTTATAAATATGTTCTATACTCATCATTGCTATTTATGATCTTGAAGGTTAATTTATTTAAAAAATAAACACAACTTTCATTTCTAATTTGAAAAATCAAATCATTAAACTTAGGAAATACTAAATAAAACAATTTTATAAAATACTCCTAAATGTATGTTGTAAAGAAACTTACATATGCCACCAGGCAGAAAATAACACTAGGTTCTCTTCCAGTCTTTTTGTTGTTCATCTTCTCAATGCCAAATGTTTCTGTAAAGTTTGGATTTTTTCTGAATAATCTCGGAGTCTTTTATTTAGCATCATCATTTTGGAAACAAAGTTGTGAGACAAAATTCTTAAATTAGATATAATTTCTGTGCATGAATTTTTAAAGGAAACTGTATAATTCATAAGTAAATATGATATCCAAGCAAGTGTGAGAAAAGCTGCCTCTCCATACGTATACCCAGGCATACAAACATGAAATCATTGTGTAGGCTGACATATGCTCATGCCTATTTTCAGCCTTGCTTAGTTAGCACATCTTCTACTTAAGTGTAGCTGCAAGAATTATGTACAAAGGCCCCCTCACATAGTGCTTTCGCTCACATTCATTGTCCATTAGAAAGTGATGCCTGCTTTACATTTTCTTTGATTAGCTCAGAAGTGACAAATTAGATTTGTGGCAAATTGCATTTTAGCAAGAAACAGATTTTAAATATTTAAATAAAGGAGAGAAAACAATTCACAATCTTTCATACCTCCCAGTGAGATTTAAGCCTGCCCCCTACATTGTATCTGTAAATGCAGGCTTATGGAGACACTTGCTATCTGAAGGCTCCAGGTTATTCATTTTCCTTACTGTCTTTGACAAAGGATGGAGACACTGCTGGCTTAGTTTCAAGAGGCTCTGCTGTCTGAGAACCGTCGCTTCCCCATTCAACAGGCCACAGTCAGAGGGGCAGATGTTGTCCTGAAAGGTCGTACTGCTAGGCAGCCAATGTCTTCCCAAATGTCATTTAGCTCCTTGACAAAAGTGGCCTCTAGATACTAAACACATTCTTTTGTTGATTACTTAGTAGGATAGCATGATTTGAGCATTCCTGCTAAAAATATGCTCAGTTACAACATTGTAAAAATAATTTCTGGAGAAAGGCAAGCTCTGGGTGGTTTGGAGCTACCAGAGGAAGCTTTTCTTTGGAAGGAGGAGGATGGAGGGACACCTACCTGAGAAATCTGTGCGGGAGCTGGTTTCACGGATCGGGCAACAGACATGCAGCAGACACATTGCCCAGGTCATGGTGGGCACTATTTGAAACCATCTTTGGAACTGGATCCTGTGCTGTCCAGAAATATTCTTGCTTAAGGAGCTCTGTAGTTACTGCCCCCTTCCTCCTGTCCGGCTTGTTCCACGGCATTCCTGACAGCTCTTGGAGCAATGGGATTAAGTTCCATCTGAACATTTTTCTTTCCCTTTAGTCAGGTCTAAAACTCTCCTCAGCTGATCCCCATAAAAAACTGCTCACCATACCACATGATATTTAAGGACTCCCCATATAAGGATTTGCCAACTTGGGGTCTAAAGGCATTGCAGAGAAATCCAAATTCCGCTCTTGAGTATTGTTAGGATAATTGATGGCCTCTTGGCTTTTTGTGCTTTTCTGTATATTTTAGACACAGGGGTCCTGGGTCAGATGGTGCAGGTTCAGACAGTGGTGCTAGACATTGATGTCCAGTGCAGTATTTCAGTCTTTAGATGAGTGGATGTGAGTGTTTTACTCTTAACATTACTGGCCCTTCTTGTCATCAAATAAATGTGTTTTAATTGTACCATATGCCAATGGTACACCTGAGTTTGACCTACCAAAGCACGTGTTCAGTTCAATTGCCCCAACAAATACCTAGTCATCCCTGAAAGTGCATCCTAACAGATATAGTTAGTCTCTACAGCTTTCCATTCACTTTGAACACTAAAAGTTGTTGCTATAATTATTCTAATTGCACCATAAAACTTCTTTATTAAATGGAAGACTCTTAGAAATAGAAAGAAAACAATAAGAATCAAATCTAGCTGTTAGAATTTAAAAAAGTAAATTGAAGGGTACAACTGTGTATGTAACAGCATGGTTAGGTTCAGTGCATCATATCACCATCAGAATGTTATGCAAATAGCATTCAAGGTAGGGAGGAAGGAAGGGCAACTCCTGACATCCAGATGCTGGACTGATGCTCACAGCTAGGAGAGTTGCTCTTACTGTTGGAGCCTCAGGGACGTGTGGGGCAATAAAGAAAGGCCCAACATATTTGTTATCAGAATCCCAGAAGGAGAGGGTAAATAAAGTGGGACTAAAGAACATTCTCACAGAACTCTAACCTCATACAAGGTTACTCTGAGAGTAGGATAAAGCTAAACAAAGCAAGGCCACCTTATAATTTTAAACATGGACAAAACAAGGCCACTGTACCACCCACATAATACCACATACTCCCCCCTTGCTAAATGAGTGGTGGCTACCTCTGTACCTCATTGTAGATGGCCCCAGGGATTCAAGTGCAGTAGCAAAGCAGTGGTTAGAAGAGATACTTTATCATTTTTCATAAGTACAGACATCTCAAGCAAGCACACAACTATAAATTACAAGTTAGACAATTACTGTAGACAGCACCTTAAAACTGTTCCCAATTTGCAGCTGCAACCCCAATAGTTATACAAACTCTGAGCTTCTTTATTCAAAAAGTCACAAAAAATTTAAAAAAATTCAGACCCTGCCATTGTATATCTGCATGTGGAATATTGTGTATAGTTTTAGTTATCAGAAATCATAACTGATAGAGTTAAAAAGGTAAAGTAAGACAGTTAAAATGAGCAAGAAGATGGGTAGGCCATTTTTGGAGGACTAAATGGAGAAATTTGACCTTTTCATCATGATTCTATGCATGTTTGAGGCAAGATGAAAGGGATTAAGGAAGAAAATGAGTCAAAGGTATGATTAAAATCTGTTCATCCTGAAGTATATGGTTGGGTGATTATGGACTTGTTCAGTGCAACTCAGACTTCACCAAATCTAGCAATGCTAGAACCAGGATTTAACTGCTGTATGGTACAACAATTAAGTGAAATAAATAAAAGCATTATCTTAATTGATGAATACTAGACTAGATATAACAACCTTAGTAATTTCAGTGGTGCTATCAAATCAATTATCATCAATTTTAAGTAGCATGGGAGCAGTTATTTTGGGTTTTTGTTGTCTTGCTTAGGACTTGATCCCAGATACATGACCCAGTGCCCAGTGGTTAATTTTTGTTCTCCCTGGTAGAGATGGGGGTCAGAATACCTGTCATCTTTGTAAATTTATATTCTACTTTTAGGCAAATAGAGGGAGGGCAGAGAACTTGTCTATATATGTTTCTTCTTAATTTTCTTCACCTCAAGAATCTTTAATATTGGGGGGAGGCATATTCTGGTCTCCCATAAGCATTATAGTTTTGTACCTCTTACCTATTTTAAAAATACTTGATTTTATAACAGCTTTTACAATATAATTTTCATCATAATAATCGTTAGAATACTCGGCTTTAAATAGGTTTCATAATATAATTTTAATCATAACATACTTAAAAATGTTTGGTTTTAGAATAGGCTAGAGGTTCCTCCTCATGACTAGGACTGAGGATCTTACAAAATAGCCTTCAGACAGGCATTGGCCCACTTGCCCATCCACCTCTGCCATGTGAGGACACAGTGTTCATCCTCTCTGGAAGATGCAGCAAAGTGCAATCCTGGAAGCAGAGAGAAGTCCTCACCAGATGCTAAATCTTGATCTTGGACTTCCCAGCATCCAGAACCATGAGAAATAATTTTTTGGTTTTTTCCAAATTAACTTGTCCCAGGTATTCTTTTATAACAGTACAAATGGACTAAGACAGTAAATATAGACTTTTTATAGCCCATGTGAACGATATTACAATATTATATGCTCCCCAGGTGAAACTAACATAAATCTCTCTTCACAGCCTTATAGGCCCATTGCTCCAACAAGGAAAGTAATAAATCTATATGATGTTCTTGATTGCTACATTTTCAATTTGGGTACTTGATTTATCGAACAGATATACTAATACGCACTTACATAGATAGCTCCCAAGGGACTTAAAATATGCTGAAGAGTTTCTATGCGTATGCTGTTCAAATTATATTCAGCAATAACTTTCACTCTATATTTTTTTTTCACTTCTGATTAGTTCTCTTTTTGATGGACCTGAGATACTCCCCCAAATATGGGTTCAAATCTAAAATAGGAGATGCTAAAAATGAGGGACTTTAGGAAAAATGGAGAAGCAAACGTATTTGCACATTCAGTTATGTGCTGTGGCTTACTGTTTCCAAGTCACCCACCGGCTGCAGTGGCCACGATTAGCTACGGGTGTCCAGGCTGCGGTTTCTGGTGAGACAGCCTGCCTTTCCCTTGAGGGGCAGCACCGTGGACCAGGGCCGGTATGTGAGCCTGATAAAGAAGAACCCTCAGGATGCTCAGAAGTTCATTCTGATGCATGAGGAGGTGCAGGCAGTGATCACGATGCCCGCCTTCATGGAGGACAACAGCCACTTTTCCCACGTGGCCATTGACATGGTGTAGGGGAGAGACGTGATCCTCCACATCATTTATTTGGCCATGGGTAGGAGCTCTGCCCTCCACTGAGGAGTTTTCTACCATCTTCTGATTTTATGTTTTAAATTCTAAACATGCAATTTCAGTCTCAAGCTTTAGATCTGCCATCTTTCTGTGCAACCCTCAAAGTCCAGGATGCCCATGTATCTTCATAATCCTCTGTGCATCTTATTTAAAGTTTAGATAATTCTCTTTTTCACACTTTGTTCACACTTTTAATTGGAAGGACAGTATTTTGTACCCTCACTATTGCCTCTTAACTTTTCACATTATAAATCATTTCTCGGTAAAACCATTTTAGTTTAGGTAATTTAAGAAAATAGAACACTTTGTTAGATGATACAGTGAAGTGAAATACATCCTGTAGTCGTCAGGATAATGGCTGATTGGTTCAAAGATAATATGGGAAAATGTTTTTGTTGTAGGATGATACATGGAAGCATTCCTAGAATTGTTCCCTTAGGCACCAATAACAGCATTTTATGGAATATCTGGGGGAAAATGCTCATCGAGTTATGACAGTTAGACCTGTTCAATTTCCAAAGTAACTTAGAGTGTTGCAGGAATGTTCGTCTCTTCATTAATTATTCACACAGCTGAGGGTACTGGAGGAGGCCTCAGGGACCTCCCTTCAGGTCTGCACACTCTGAAGCATCCCGGCCCTCGGTCCTCCCACGCTGTCCTCCCTGGGCCTGGGATTGCCTGACCCGCTGCCCATCTCCACCAACTCTTTGTCCAGCTAACCACCTATTCACCCTCCAGTTTCAGTACAATTGGCACTTTCTCCAGAAACAAAATAATCATTCTTTTATCCTAATAAGAATATTTTTCTTTGGTAAAAACTTCTCATTTTGTAATTGTACATGCATCAGCTGGTTTGTGTTATTCATGAAGTCGCTAATATTTCTTGACCCTCTACTATTTGTTGAGTTCATCTGAAGGGCCGCACAATGTACTGGTGGACAGACCGGCACTGCCCTGCTGACCCGTAGCTCACATTACGGTGGGGACAGCGGGTCACAAACCCACCAGACAGGAACAGACGAAGAGGAGACAACAAGCGGATGCACAGAGAGGGATGTGGTCGCCAGCGCCAGGCAGGCTTCTGTCCCCGGGGCTGGGCAGGGTCTGCCCCTGCCACGAGGGGATGAAGCTGACCGCAGGCTGTGAAGGAGGAGCCAGCCCTGCAACCCAGAGAGAAACAGCCCCGCTGCGGTGTTTTCTTTCCTAGAAATCACTCCACTTCTCCCAGAGCATTTCTGCAGCCAACACCATGGGGTCCCCGGGGGCTGGGTAGCATCGCAGCCCCCGTGACCACTCTGGTTTCATCTCTGTGTCTAGGCATTTAGGCAAATGGCAGCTAACGTATCAACGCACACACTTAGTGCGGCAAGTCAGCTGCTCCCCGGTTAAAACTAGCAAGTAAAGAAGATAACCTGATGATTCATGTGTCTGGAAAAAAGCTTGTTTCTTTTTAAACTGGAATCTATGTGGACAAAAGTATCCCACTCCATGACCAACTCAACAAGTACAGAGTGATGACTTGCCCAGGAACTGGCCTGTGTAGGCACTGACAGTGGCTGTCATCACAGCCCCTAGCTGGTTCCCGAGCAGCAGGTGTTGTCAGATATTGAATCGAAAACTAATGAGCTAAGTGCTTTGAATTGGAGAGAGCCTGATTTTTACATTAACCCTTAGATATTAAAACCAATGGAGAATGAACAGTGGTTGGCAACTTCAAAGGAGACAGAACACTGAGTCCAGGGGAAAATGTAGCACTATTGTTACTGTTGTTATCATTAGCATCTTTAGATTGATATGTCTATAAAAGGCTACCCTCTTAACACATAGAATATTCATTTCTTAGCATTAGTATTCTAAAAATGTCAAGGGCTATAATTAATCCTCACCCTGCTTCTTATTAGCATCTTCACCTTGGGCAGGATATATAATTCTGGGAGCCAATAGCTTTAGAGAGTGTTCAAAGACATGAGACTAAGGAAAGTAGAGGAAGAAGGCAACCAAGGCTGGGCCCATTGGAACACAACATTTGCAACTGTAATGAAAATGAGACGTCAGGAAAGGAAGTCTAGTAAAACAACCAGTGAGGTCAAAGGGAGCTTAAGACAGCGTGGTGGCACGGAGACCAGAGAGGAGCATGTTTGAAAGGTTCATTCGACAAGTACGTTCAATGTACAAGTCAAGTACGACATAGGGACTGAGCACCTACTGTCTGCCAGGGATTCGGCAGCGAAAAAACTGGACACAATCTCTGCCATCGTGAAGCTTATTTATAAAAGATAAAAAAAATGATGCAGAATAAAGTTATATAAAACATTAGATGTGAAAAAATAAAGCAGAAAAGAATAGAGGGAGGCCCAGGTTTCAGTGTTAGGAACTCATATAAGACAAAGAGAAAAACATCCATTAAATTTGGAAGCTGCGGAAAAAATACCTTGAAAAAGTCATTCTTACACTAAAAAGGTTTTTCAGTATTCAAATGATTTCCTCTCAATGAAATTCATAAATCCAAACTTAATTCAAAACTTGTTCTAAATGTTTTCATATGTGCATATACACAAATGGTTAGATATAAAAGAAAAGGAGAAATACAGAGTGAATATCATAAATTTCATAAGATTCCATTAATTTTAGTTTAATAATGAAATGAATTTGGAGTTAAATGATTTCAGTGAGTAATAGCAATGGAGTCAAATCTTTATCTGTTATAACTTTCTTACTTTGCATATCATCTTATTGCCAAATTTAAATAAAATATGTCTTTCTTCTGGCTCCTCTGACAATCTTAATAAACCTGAATTTAAGATTAAAAATTAGTTTTTATTATCATTTTTTGTCAGAGACAAAAAATACTATTAAAAACAATTTAACATATACAATGCCACTTAAACTTCACTAAATAATTATGTTGTTTAATTCAGGAGAATAAATTATTGAATTATAATATGCCTTGTATCTAAATATGGTTTCTAGAAGACTTTAGTAGCTTACGCCTAATTCCCGAACCACAAAATCATATGAAGTTACAATTTATGAGGTATTCAAAAATCCCAATGCATTCGAATGCAGTCAGCTTCATTACGGAGTAACCAGTCTTACTGTTTTCTTTCTGGTCTGCTTTCTACCTTTTTGCTTTTCTTTATTTTACATGCATAGACTTCCAACCTGCCTCTCGTGTGTTTCACGTGATAAGTACTGATTAAAAGTTGCCCCAGATAGTAAAGCAGTGCATTCTGTGGACAAAAGAAATATAAACTGCTTGGCTCATATGTTCATCTAAGTCCTGCCTGATACAAATTTTTGATATAACTCCTTTAGGTTTAATGGCAGTGGCTGGAGTTTAAGCACAATAGTATCCCCCTCCCAAACCTACCGACTTCTGGCTTATACAGAAAAGCTGGTAGTCCGGTATATTATTGGCTCTGTTTGATAATGATGCCATTCATAGTCCAAAGAGATTTTTAATGATGTTCACCCAAATATGTCTCCAAAGCCCCTCGTGTTATGGCCCTTCTAAGTCAAAATCTTCACTTCTACAGAGGAACCTGTGAACAACTTTCCTAATGGAACGTTGTTAGGCAAGTCTGATGTAGATGTATGGCTAGTGAAATGAATAATGTAAAAATAGACTTGAAAATCTCTAGCAGTTGTTTCATCCAGGATAACTTACTTATGAGAAGACCCACTTATTTTGTTCTGATTTGAAGATGAATCTACAAGTGTTATTATAAAATAATTTCTAGTCAATCCATTGATAATAAAGAAATCTAATTAAACTGTTCTCCATCTCCTTCCATTTCATGCACTTTATAATTATTACCAATGGTTGTCAATTATTTCTCTCCACAGAAAGTGCTTGGCATGTCTTCTAAGAGATTTTATACAATTTTATTTTTATAACTGAGAGAGTCAGTGTGATAAAAGCCTAGTGTGAAATTGAATATAACTGAGTTTCCTACATTCATTATAAGGTGGGATGAGAATTTTTAAAATAAAATCTAGGGGAGAAAATGCTATCAGTGATCAGATTTAGGTGTTAATCCTATAATGGCCATGTATTAACTCATAAAGTTAAAGAAAATTGTTTTTAAAGGAAAAATGTAGGTCACATCACAATGAAACTTTCAATGTTATCTCTTTTGCATTCATATAAACTCAAAGTAAACATGAGTGTTCTACATATGTACAAATACTGAAGCTAGAACTTCAAATTTAATGATTTGTACTTGAAAGTGAAGTATTCAGTAACCAAATAAATTCTGTTTGCTACATGGAAGACTGGATGTGACCTGTGTCCCTATTCCAATAAGGTGCATGTGTTGGTGTTAAAATCAGAATCAGGCCGGGCGCGGTGGCTCACACCTGTAATCCTAGCACTCTTGGGAGGCTGAAGCAGGAGGATCGTTTGAAGTCAGGAGTTCAAGACCAGCCTGAGCAAGAGAAAGACCCCCATCTCTACTAAAAATAGAAAAAATTAGCCAGGCTTGGTGGCACCCACCTGTAATCTAAGCTACTCGGGAGGCTGAGGCAGGAGGATCACTTGAGCCCAGGAGTTTGAGGTTGCTGTGAGCTAGGCTGACGCCACAGCACTCTAGCCTGGACAACATAGAGAGACTCTGCCTCAACAACAACAACGACGAAATCAGAATCATTATGACCTTTAGTAACCAGGGAGAAAGTGAAGGCCCAGGTCTACCTGTCTTAAAGAGTAAGCGACTGAGGACATGCACAGTGCACAATATTGGCCTCGGGAGATGAGAATGTTCTTGACAGGAACCTCCTCACTCAGGGAATGCTCTTGGCATCCACCATGGTTACCAAACAGAGATGCCACAACTCCAGAGCCCTCACAAAGCCTTGACAGCCATGAAGGTGAAGTCGAGACACCTATCTCAGAAAGTACGTAGTGAGTGAAAACACAAGTACACTCCCCTCAGAAATGGCTCTTCTAAATGTTCAGGTGAGGAATATCAGACAGAAAATTCAACTCATGCGAGACCCTAGAGCAAGGGTGAGAAGTCATGCGTCACCATTTCCCACAGGTTCAACTTACTGCTACAAATAAAAATGATTTTAAATGACTATATGAGTCATCTTACCTTTCTTGCCCTTTGACTTTGTTCTTTGTAACTTGTACCCGACTCACTTCTAATGAAGTAACTAGAGTCCAGAGAAAGATTAGCAGCTCTGTAACTGCCTCTTACAATTATAACCTCTTAAAACTTCCAAATATCTGTTCATTTACTCAAATAGGTTTAAATATTTTATTCTAATAATCCAAATTCAAAGCATCACTTCTTCTGCTCTGTGATTCACCTCATTGTTTTTGAAACAGTAAACAAAGTCAGTGCCCATCTGATGGTTACGGAAAATCCTTATCAGAGCCTGTACCTGGTCATCTGTTTAGTTTTAATTATATTCTTTTGGTTGTGAGGAAGTGAAATGTACTTTGGTTGCATAAAGTCCTAGGTGTAACGCAAGGAAACATAGTTAATGCTCCCTTGTCTCTGTTTCTTAGTTTTCTTTCCTAAAAGAGAATTTCAGTGGTCCCCTTACTCACACTCATCCTGGCTGTGCAGAGCACTGGAGGGGAGTCCACTCGACTGCTGCTCAGCTTGTGGCCATCTTTGGGTAAGCGGCCCACCATCAACTGTGGGACCAGGAGCAGGATCACGCAGGACAGAACTAGGGACCCAGTTCTTCACAAGGAACAAGAAAGATAATCTCAGAAGGGGGCCATGGGCTTTGCATGCAGTTTAGCCTGGTGTTAAATAAAAACACTTGGAATCTACTGGAGAACCCTCTTTCACCCACACCTGACACCCTCCTCTGCAAAACTTTAAAAATAAGTTTTAATGCTGAAAGTTTGAGATGTCAAATCAAATGTATCTTCTTTTGCTGCAATTATTAGGGCTTTTTATATATAAAGGAGGGAAAAGTTTTTTTCTCTGGCTTGAGCTGCCCAAATAATTGCATTGATTATTTGCTTTATGTCTGCTTACCCAGACCTGACTGAATTTATTTTCCATTTGCGCCAGTGTAAAAATGAAATTATTTTCCATTTGCTCCAGTGCTCCATGAGCAAATGTTTTCACTGGGGAAAAAAAATAAAAGTAACGTAGTTACCTCTGTAACGTGGTAGAGGAGGGCAAAAGGAAAATGCTGTATCTTTTATGGCATTTAGTAGACGATTTCCCCACGAACCAAAAACGAATAAACAAACAAAATCCTTTACCTGATAACTTTAAAACTGTTAGGGCCATCGCTCTGCTTGCACTCCTCTAGCTTTCTCTGCTCAATCTCTTCTTTCTTTTCTACGTACTGTGACTGCAACTGCGAGAGGCATAAACACGCCCTGTTGGGCAAATCCTTCTCGTCACCTACAGGGGTGAAGTGACGCCAGGGGGCGCTGTGTCTCTAACACCCTGCTATTCCAGGACGACTAGGGGGAATTTTACAGTTTGAGCTCTTACATTTAGGTGGATGATCCATTTTGAGTTGAATATGATGTGAGGTAATGATTCAGCTTCATCCTTTTGTGTATGGGTATCCAGTTGTCCCAGCATGATTTGTTAAATAGGCTTCTTTCCCCATTGGATTGTCTTGGCACCCTTGCTGAAAATCAATTGACTGTAATTGTGAGGGTTTATTTCTGGAATCTCAATTTTATCCATTGATTTATCTTCTGCCAATGCCACATTACTATAGCTTTATAGGGAGTTTTTGAATTGGGATATGTCATCCCTGTCCTCCAATGTTGTTCTTTTTCAAGATTGTTCACTTATTCCAGGTCCTCTGCATTTCCATATGAATTTTAGGATCAGCTTGTCAATGGCTGCAAAAATGCCAGTGTGAATTTTGATAAGGATTACATTGAATCTATAGATCAATTTGGGGAGTATTTCATCTTAACATTATTAAGATCCATGAATGTGGAGTGTCTTTGCATTTATTTAGATCTTCTTTGTTTGCTTTAACCTATCTTTTCTAGCTTTCAGAGTATAAGTTTTACACTTCTTTTGTTAAATTTGTTTCTAATAATTTTAATTTTGTGCTACCATAAATAAAATATTTTCTTAATATTATTTTCAGATTGTTCATTTTAAGTGTCTAGAAATTCAATAGATTTTTATATGTTGATCTTGCATCCTGCAGCCATGCTGAACTCTTTTATTCATTCTAATAGGTTTTTAGTGAATTTCTTAAGATTTTTTTATGTACAAGATCCTGTCATCTGCAAATAAAGATAGGTTTACTTCTTCCTTTATAATCTGGATACCTTTTATTTTATTTTCTTGCCTAATTGCACTGCTAAAGTCTCCAGTACAATGCTGAATAGAAGCAATGAATATTAACATCTTTATTTTTTTCCTGATCATAGGAGGAAAGCATTCAGTCTTGGAAGCTCCCTTCCATTCCTTGTTTGCCAAGAGCTTTTATCATGAAAAGATGTTGGATTTTGTCAAATAATTTTTCTGTATCAATTGATATGATCATGTCTCTTTTGTCCTTACTTCTATCAATATAGTATATTTGCATTAATTAATTTTGATGTTAAATCTACTCTGTATTCCTGGAAGAGATCCACTTGGCTGTAGTGTATAGTTGTTTTTGTATGTTGCTGTATTTGTTTTGCTATTATTTTGTTAAGGATTTGGGAGTCTATACTCAAAAGAGAGATTTGCATGTAGTTTTCTTTGGATGCCCTTGTCTGGTTTTTGTGTCAGCTATCACTTATTTTTAAATAAACCTTCACAGAGAATATGAGTCTTGAGGGTTCCCTTAAATAATAAAATAAAGAGATTTGACAGGCCTAGGAATAAAAGAGTGATGCATAACTGTTAATATTGTAGCTTTCGCATGGAACCCATTAGAGTAAATGGGCTTTCTACAAATCTTCATGCATTGCTTGCTACATTTCCATTCCCCTACCCACCAGGATGCCAATAGTAAGCTGCAGTTTGCAAAACAGCTTTATAGTGGGGTAGTGATTAACAGAAACCAAATCTAGAAATAAAACATTTCCCGGGCACATGGAAAACAATACTTACCATTTGAATATAGATCAGCATAAAACTTCATATGTTTTTTTTCTCTCTTTCTGTTCTCTCTCTTATATACTTTCCTTCTTTCCTTATTAGTCAAAAAAACAGCAGCAGAATAATCCCATAATGGGATAATAACCAAACCATTTTTATACTGGTTTAAAACATTTTCATCCCTTTCTTGAAATATGTAATTAGGCAAAATATACTTCTCACAATTTCTGTCTTATGATTTTTAAAGAGAATTATCCTTACTAAAGGGCATTGCTGAGTATCTTATTAGGTAATGCCACAATTGTCATAAACATTAATAATAGATTGGAATAATGCTCAGGATGGATCAAGCTAATGTCTTGAAGAGCAGCCGTGTGATACGAAGCACTGTTCCTACAAGATCCTCTCTGCCTTACACTTTAGATGAGAAAATGCCTTCTCAGAGAAGCTGAGGGCATCAGCTTTGCTAATGAGACATTTATGAGGAATCAATGCAGTCTTGACCAACTGTTTAAGGAAAGAATATCTGAAACTATATTTGTGAAGAACTTGAAGACCAAATAAAAGTCAGTATAAAGAAAAAGCATTTTTAATTTTTTTTTTCTATTTCGGCTGACCTTAGTACATGCTAAATAATTTCTAAGCAGTTAGTAAGAGTAGAAAAATCAGCTATTTGTTCATCCATTTATGGTCCGTCTTTATCAGCCTCATTGGCATTATTTTAGCTAAACCCAAGTATCAAAAAACTTGACATTTGAGTTCATCCAGTGCACATTTTTGATGTCTAAACCTAAAATACATTTAACATTTGGGAACAATTTTGAGATTTAACAAATGTTCAGATTATAGTCCTAATTTCCAGCTTTTAGTCAAAATCCTGAGTCCCAGAAGAATATAATAAACCAATTAAATATGAAACCCTTTCAGAATTAAAACTGAGTTAAGACAGAGGAAAAGAAAATTTAGGTAAGAAAGAAGATCTCTTTCTTGAGCTAGAAAATATGTGTAAACATTTCTACATTGTGAGGATAAAATATTGAGCATTGGCTACAATTAGTAAATGACACATAAAGTGATATTGGTTTGAGCCCAGTAGAAGTTGGTTTTAATTGTCACAAATTAGTTCAAAGGCTTTTATAGACAGCATTTTCATGTATTTTTGCCAGGAATAAAACCTCCAGCAGTTAATTATTTAAATGCCTAAATATCTTTTTGGAATTTGGGGAGTAAAAAGCCTGACCCTTAGTATTGTAAATGTTCTCTAAGCTTAATTAGCGAGATTTAGAATTTCATTTTGAGACTCAATATGAACATTTAATTAATTTTTAAAATATGACCTTGTCCTTAGCAAAAGTACACTGGTTCAAAGTGAAAAATACTTTCAACCACAGAGGGCTTCACTTGTCCTTGGTAAATTGGGTCTTTAAAAGACAATCTTCATAATGAGCTGCTACTCTTTGAGTTAAACTACAATTTTTCCTTCAGTTAGAACTTGTATTGATTACACAATGTTGGCATTTTTTAATATCTCTGGGCAGCATTCATGCTGTCTGCATGGATTAGATAGGAACAACTTATCTTGGGCTTTCTGTAATTGCTGAGCTGTGGCTATTCACCTGGCAGCTTGTCTTGGGGACTCTCTAACTCTCACAGCTGGGTCCTAGCCTGCACCTCTGGGGCCTTCCTGCCCTTGAGTGCAGAGCACACCAGGGGCTCAGGCTCAGTGCTGGCTCTTCTCAGTCCCGGCTTAGCTCTGACCTCTCACCCAGATTTAGTGACCAGGCCTTTGACATCTTTTCTCCTGACCCTGCGATCAATTCTTTGGTCCAGTGTCTGAGCTTTGTCCTGTGTCCTAGGACACATGCCCATCCCAGGAAGCAGAGGACCGTCAGTGTGCC
This sequence comes from Varecia variegata, assembly GCA_028533085.1. Classification (NCBI taxonomy): domain Eukaryota; kingdom Metazoa; phylum Chordata; class Mammalia; order Primates; family Lemuridae; genus Varecia; species Varecia variegata. The sequence continues at coordinate 171,704,576 of CM052439.1, forward strand.
CTGTGGTTGGTGTCCACTCCCTCCTGCCCCATCTCCAGGCACGAACCTCTTGTGATATATCTCCACATCTATCCCCTGGAATGGTAGAACTTGTAGAATCTCCCAAATGATTTATATGGGATGTTCAACCTGGCTTACCACCTGGGACTGAATTGGATAATGAAGAAGATCAGATGAATTATCTAATCATTAATTGGACGTCACCTATAATTATATTATTCTCTCATGTTTTAGATATCAGTATTTCTCAACTATTACATTCACACTACATCCACCTCAAGAACTCTTTTAAAAACATCAATACCCACCCTCTACTGCGACTAATTAAATCAGGTCTCTGCACATGAAGGCAGGACCCTGTATTTATAATATTTTGCAGCCCCTAAGTGAGTCTAATGTATACCCAGGCAGAAGGTCTACTGTATCTACTTAAGATTATGACCTATTATGGGTGAATTTTCAGTGTATGAGAAGAGCTCTGGCATGCATGGGGACCTTACCATAGCGTCCTCCTCCTCCTCACCAGTGTTATAATGATGGCAATGGCACAGAAAGCGCTTCCTGTGATCTGGGAGCTACATCCTTTACATAAGGGCTTTAGGAAGTTAAGTAGCAATAACCATGACTCAAAGCTCCTCCATCAGTGACCTCAATATTGGCATCTTTGGTGATGTGGACTAAAACCAACAACCCCTAACTGTTGGCAAAGGATCATCCTAGATCTTGCAAAGGTTCCCCTAGAGTTCTTGTTAGTGATGTTGGTTCCCCAGGGGTACTGCAGACCTCCTGAGTCCCAGTCTCAGGGGCTGGGCCTGGGAAGTCCATTCCAGCCTCCCCCTGGCAGCTCCAATGGCCATAGCATGTGGGAAGCCCTCTGCTGTGCTCAGGGCTCCCCTCCAGCTGTAGCTTCCTCTTCAGACCCCTGCCCCAGCCCACCTCACTTCAGCCCTCACCTCTCGGGCAGCTTTCAGTGGAGTGAGCAGAAAGGGAGGAAAATAGAAATTTAGGGTGACCTGTGTGCTCTGGACACCTCAAGTTGTCAAAATAAGGGATAGAATTTTTTATTGTGATTATTTTGCTATTCCTTAGTGATAATCTGGAAAACTGAAAGGTAAATTTCAACCCTGTGCTTAAAGACTGCCTTCTGAGGCA